>CAAAJI010000006.1:472027-509225 GCA_900642245.1 Fragilaria radians | reverse complement strand
AAACGTATGTCACATCCATTTAAATGAATTTTTGGTGAAAGGTCTATGCAAAAAGATGTATACGCGCATAGCAATCATAGAGAATTCTACTTGATTGATCGAAAGGACTCATCGAATATTAATCAGGAAAAGAAACGAGTAATTTCTAGTTTCCTATTCATTAGAAATCAATGAAGCAAACATCTTGGAGCAACAAAACTAGAGATGTTACATTACCAAATTGGTAGTTTTCTATGGTATATTTAGCTAGTTCAGGAGAAGAAATGTATCCAATAAAAATTGTCCTTTTCTTAAAACTTTAGTCAAAAAATTCAAAGAAATTGAAGAGCTTCTATAGAACTTTAGTGAGATACAAATGAATTAGAAAATGACTTTTTGAGGGTAAGTTAAGCCAGTTCAGGTCAATCAAAGAATCCAATAAAAAGGCTCCCATATCGCACATTGTAAGTGGGAAATGGAAAGAAATTAAAGATAAATTCTATATCATGGCAAACACAAACGAAGTATCGGTTGGAAAGCACAGTAGTTGATTTTCCAGTCTACTACTCCCCTTGATCATATGACGCCGAAAAATTGGGGGTGACACCGATTTCCTCTTTGTCATTTTCTCAATGATATCATGGAATCTAATATCAATTGGACTCTTCATAACCAAATTTGTTTTCAGTTGGGAGACTTGCTCGCCTAAAGATGGAGGAGGATTTTGTCCTACTGGGGATAAATGCTGTAATGTAGGAATACAAGGAACTTCAAGCTGTATTGCCGAGTCAGAACACGCTATCCGTGGACTCTCGAACTGCTGTTCGAATCAAACAGGGTGTGGCTATGGTTACGAGTGCAAGCAGGATTCAAATGGGAGAGATATCTGTAAACTTTCTTTACCTCCCACTGATAACCCAGCTCCATTTATTCTTCCACGATATAAGAATTGTCTATTGACTAATCAAAGTACAATCCTACACGGTATGAGTGTTTCGGGAAGCAATCAGAAACTTGCTTACTACTCTTCTCTAGGCTCTATCGACAAGCAAAGGGATGAGTTTTATACTGAAAGTCATCGAAATGTTACAATTGCTTTCATAACTATTCATGGGTCAGGTCGAAATGCCGAGACATATCTTTGTAGCGGAATGGCGGCAGTTCCGGATGAATTAAAATCGAAAACCATAGTCATTTCACCTTGGTTCAAGGCTCCAGATCAGATCTTCAATGATTCCTCATCGTTTTTAAGCTGGAATGAGACTGGACCTATTCCTCATACCTGGAGATATGGCGCAGAAGCAACAGATGGAGTCACCAGTTCCTTTCACGTTCTTGATACCTTGGTGAAACTGATAATGAATAATGTCAACGATTTTCCAAACTTAGAAAAAGTTATTGTTGCTGGCCATTCAGCTGGCGGTCAAATGACTCATCGATGGGCTCTAACCTCAAATGAAGAATTCTGGGACGAAAAACATGAAAAACAAAGAACTGTTCCACTCAGAGTAGTGGTGGCTAATCCCCGTTCATTTTGTTATCTAGACAGGAGACGTTATAACAACAAAGGAGATTTTGTTGCGCCAAAGAAAAGGAGTATCAGGAAATGTCCAAGCTACAATGGATGGGAATGGGGACTTGAACCCAATGGTAGAGTTCCGTTACCTCGTCATGTTCAAAGAAATATTGAAATTCACAATAAAAGTGTTGACTGGATGAGAAGATCATACGCTAAGCGGAATATTGTCTACCTTGCAGGAGAATTAGACATTCTTGAAGTTAAATCGGAATGTGAGGATGACGACTTTCAGGGGCAAAATCGGTTAGAAAGAAGTTCTCGATACTTCCATTCATTACAAGCTTATTATGGATTCCCCACACATCATAGATTTATCGCTGAAGGTGTTCCGCATGATAACACGTTGATGTATCAAAGCTCCTCTGGACAAAAGAGCTTATTTGGGGACATAAACAAGGTAATTCATCATTCATTATTATCTCATAGAGAAAAAATTCAGATCAAAGTCTATTGATCACTCAAGCGAGAGAGATTATTTCTATTCAAAGCTTGATTTTCGAACTTTATCATCTTTATTCGATCAAACCCTTCAATGGCAAGGACATGTATCCACACCAACATACCTTAACTTATAGTGCTACATTGCTGTAATGATTGTCCTCGTATTACAAAATTGAACCATACAACTGCTGTATCCTAATGTAAATTATCCTAACTCAGTTCTTTAATTCTGCTGCGCATATGTCCGCCAAACGTAATTCAAATAATTTCTGGATACCATTCTGACCTGTAGGCAGAAACATTCATAGTCGGAAGATAGAATTCTTTGAAGGCAAATATTGCGACAAAGAGATTCAAAATTCCAGGTGAACCATAGTCTTGGAGGAGGTCAGAAACAACAGGTTACTTGCTTCATTCAACGCTTTATTGTCGATATCTTTGATGAATGAGTCATCTACACCTTTCTTTTCTAAAGTGATTCAGTCTAGATACACTGTTGTGTCTCCATTTAAGGACAATATCCTTTCGTTGGGCTTAGTTGAAGTCGTAAGAAGTTTGGCTCATACCTTGATGCATAGCAGGAAATCCAAGTGCATAAGTGTGCTATTTGAAGCATACATGTGACTTGTATATTCACACAAGGACCAATTAGCGCAGTTCTATTCAGGATTGATTGACCGCTATCCTGGAGAAATCTTTAGAAAAATTAAAAGAAAATGCGTCCAAACCTCAAATGAGGAATGACAAAACAACCCTTGATGCTTTTGAAATGGTCTACGAATAGTGTGTGCCCTGGTGGAATATTTCAATTTAGTTGTTTTCGCTGAGCAAAGCTGAGTGTTAGTGCTGCTGAGCATAGATGATTGTGATGACGTAATACATTGACAAAGCATCAAGACATGAAGTTGATTATCCTGGAAATAAGCCATGCAATTAAGTTGCATTCAATGGCCTACAATAATCCTGCAAGGTACTTTTAGGATGAGATCTGTGTCTGTGACTTGGGAGTTGCTTGCCTGGTTATGTATCTCCTAACCCTATTGATTGACAGAATTCTATCGATCCATCAAAAGACACAATTTCCTTTGGACATCGATTAAATGAAATCTTCATTTCAATAGCAATTGAATAATGGTCAAGGCATCAGACGAAGTATTGTATCTACAAAATGTCTTGTCAGTAGAACAGATTCAAGAATACTTGGACTTTGGAATCCTGGTTGTCCCCGATATTCTTTCTCCTCAAGAAGTCTCCAATGCTCTACAAGGACTTAATGAAACTCTCTTGCAATACGGAATAGATGCGAATGACCTCGAAACAACCGGGCATAATCTTGCAAGCCTAAGCTCGACAAATGGAAGTGGAGGAGTTTTGGATATTTTTTATGAAGATTGGACCATGTACATCGCAAGCCACCCTAAACTCTTTCAAGTCACTACGGAGCTTTGGGAGAAAGCATATTGTCATAATGGACAGAAGAAAGAAGAATTAACCGAAAGTGATATATTTAAGTGGCATCCTTATGGATCCTTCAATTTGAATCGAGGCTTCATGTATCTTGACCGCATAGGATATCGGCTTCCGACTGCATTGGCTGAGAAACTCGGCAGCGAGTTATGTTCTAAACTAGGCGAGCGTACTGGGAAGCGCAAGGGCTCGAGAAGTAAAGCTCTTCAAAGGTCCTTAACTCCCCACTTGGATTGCTGTCCAGAAACGTTTTTATCGGAAAATCAACCGAAATGGAGACCAATACAATGCTTTGTGAGCCTTACAACTAACTTAGAACATAATACAGGAGGATTTGAAGCAGCTCCTGGCTTTCATCGCGAATTCGAGACTTGGGCTTGTAACCGTCCACCTGGTCATATCATGAAAGAAGTCAATGGAATGAAGACTAGGACTGCCATTCCAGCACCTTGCGTCGGTCAGTATACACACATTCGACCTGTTGAAGACGCTTGGATAATGCAGCGAATCAAACACGTTCCAGTTCCAGCTGGGGCAGCTGTGTTTTGGGATAATCGAATTCCACATGCTAATTCTTACCGTAACGACTCCAGCGAACCTCGTGTTGTCGTATATACTTCTTTTTTACCCGATGTCGCCATCAATCATCATTTTGTTGAAAACCAGAAGCAGAAATACCTGAATAATGTTAATCCATGTGACCAATGGATCGATACAGACAAGGCAACCAATAAATCCATTGATAGCCAAAAGGATGTCACTGTTTTATCCAGACTCTGCCACAAGCTCCTCGGATTAGAAGATTGGTGACTTGAAATGTATACTTCTTTGGAACTTGGCTCTTCACCATGGCTTACGATGCTTCTCGATTTTTGGATCTCCAAGTTTGTCACAAAGGATACGTATTGATACGGAGAATCCCCCAATACTAATATCTTTGTATACTTGTTAGGATTTGAAACTTCACGTTTAGGAATGCAGTCCGAGACTAGCATCGTGAATTCTGATTGTTTGCCATACAATCAAAATTGTTCCTTCACTTTCTAGAGTACTCCATCCTAGCTGTAGGTAAAGAAGTAAGGGCGAACTACGACAAAACTATATGAACATTTTCAATCCTATGTGCATTCGAAGGAACTCCTTGCATCGTCAATACACTTAGATTATCCTTGACAATGTGGTAAGGCAAGCCTCTTAGAGCAATATCAATATTATGAGTTATCGTTACTCTTGAATTATAGATGAAATGAAAGAATCAACTAAGGAACTAATTTAGCTTGTTTGCTGACATGTACAGGACTATTGAGAGTCTCACACACATGCATGCATGAAAGTAAAACCCGATGCTGTGAAAGTAGATGAGATGTTTTCCTTTTGTATTAGCATGACTGCTTCTTTCTTTGAAATAAACTCTGCTGTATCATGAAGTATTTCATTTGTTCTTTAAAGTGGCTTTGCATGACTTAAAACTACGACGTCTTTGAGCTGGATCAAATGAGTCAACACAAATATGATACTTGTCTCCGCAGCTTTGGCTACAACATCCTTACTGTAGTGGCCAGTCTTTTCACAGAGCTTGCAATTTGTTTGAAGTGCTCCAGCCTCAAATAAAGAAAGAAGAGGTTTGCTTTTTGCCTTCTGTGTAAAACTGATCTCATCTGTATAGAGCAATTAATCATTTCCATTTATTTGCTCAATCACATGCTTCATCAATTCCCAGAAACTTTTGCAATCTATCCTTGGTGCTCTTTGTTTTGATGCACTTGTAACCTTAGATAAGCAAAGACATGGTCAAAGATGGTGCTTGAAGAATCAATCCACCCATCCATGGCCAATGCACCCTACTTATCTTCAATATCCATGAATTTCAAGTCAGATTTTTTGGTAAACATTCTTTCCTTTTTGCAAATGATGTCAGTGGAAACATGATATGCTGTAAATCATTCTCTAATTGTACTGTCAACACTGGATCTGGCCCAGGCGTTTCGGCAGGCTTCTGGAGAATACAATACTTGGTTCTCATTTTGCAAGATATGAAGAAGAAAAATAGCAAAACTCTCCGTAGTTTTTTGCTCCTTTACATATTCGAGTTTTGCACTTTGAAAACAGCGTTCTCATTGAGCAACTTGTGAGGCAATAAACTGCTAATATGGGGGGCAATAATTAATTTTTTTACCAAGGTCAGACGGAACATCTTCTTTCGTGGTAACCACCTATTGACATTGCAATCAATACATTTTTTTTCCATGGCGTCACAGATCCGAGACAGGAAACGACGGGAACGGAATCATAGAGTATCATTGGAGACGTCAAATATCTTTCCTCATCGAGATCTGAATCTTCTATTCTGTCCAAGGGAGACAGTAGCATGTGCGATCGGAAAATTGTGCATCCCATGCGCATATAAGCTGGGTAACTTCGATATTACCTTAGATCGAGATTTCACTTCCCTGGTACCCAACCAACGACCGGAAACTTGTCCAAGAATCGCAGCGCGATCTTTGACATCGGATGCTGTTGGTATTATGGGATATTATCCCGGAATGAATATCTTATTTTGTGGTGACGGAGACTTTAGTTATTCACTTGCCGTAGCGCGACTTTTGAACACGGATGGTCCAATCCAAGAGAGTCCAACTTCGCCGACGACAATAGTTGCAACGAGCTATGAGTCAAATGATGCATTATTCAATGTATATCCCGACATTTCGGACACAATACAAGAGTTAAAGGATTTAAATTGCAAGGTATTCTTTCAGGTCGATGCGACTCGCTTAGACGTTTCTCTTCCTCTGAAGGAAAGGAAAAAATTTGATCGCATCGTATGGAATTTTCCCTGCAAAGCTGTACCCCATGGTCAAGATGGTCAAAATGATGACATGGAAGAAAACAAAGACTTGATTCGACGTTTTGTTGGTAGTGCTCGTGACTTTATGGCCCCCGGAGCAGAGCTGCATATTTGCCACAAAACCAAGCCGCCTTTCAATCAGTGGAAGCTAGAAGATATCGTCACGAGCGCTGATGGAACCCCCGCTTATAAATTCAATGGTAAAGTTGTGTTGGACCGAGCATTGATGCCGCCCTACGTACCCAGAAAAGCACTGGATAAGAAAAGTTTCCCTTGTCACGACGCATGTGTGTTTATTTTTTCTCAAGACCTCGATCAGAAAGGGTCTTTCATGCCTACAATTCATCCAGAGAGTGGCTTCCTACAACCTGTTTTGGATACTCTGCTTTTGGAGGTTAGAAAATCGCATTTGTTCAAAGCAAAAATAAATGAATTTGAATCAAGGAAATATGGAAGGAAGAGAGTAAGACGATAAACGAATTCCCTCTAAATAATTAAGTTTAAATTCAATATAAGAACTAGTATTGATATGGCTGTTGATTGGCTTGATAACTCGGCTGATTTGGATGATAATTGGTTTGAATGTTGGGATTTCCTTGATGTGGATTGAGGTAATCTGTTTGAGTATTCGCTGCTTGACTTAAATGATGTTGCTTGTAACCATCTTGTTGATAGTACACAGACTGAGAATGGAAGTGGCGCTGGTCGTCCAATACTTCATTTGCCGAGGAAATAGAAGCACCATTGCCATGGTAATCTAAAAAAGTGTTAGAACACCAGATAATGAATGTAAAATACTGATATGTCACTTACGACTTTGAGTGGGAAAGTCACCTTCTCCAAACGATGCTGCTCGTGGCCGTGGTCTAGAAGGTACACCATCGTAATCCTCCCTTTTATCCTCTTGTCGCACTGCTCCTGTGGCATGCATTCCCTCTGTGATAGGTGTATTTCGCATACATTCTACCAGTGTACGACGAAGAACGTCGATTTCTGCAGGATCCGTCGATGCAAATGCAGCAGCAATCGTTGGGCCGTAATCCATCCATCGTTCTAACTTAAAATGCTTCATGTTCTGATTACCGTACAATTTGGACCTTGCTTGGGTTACTTGATATCCACGGACGTGGGGCTTGTACAGATCCTGAACAAAGTTGACCGCGAATTTGATTAGAAAGTTCCTTTGCTGATGTGTGTGATAAGGATTATTGAGCCAGTCATCAAAGTCGGCATGGTTCCTAAACCAGAGCATGCAGTGCGGACCATATTGAATCCAATACGATTGCTTCCATTTTTTGAACATAATCGTGCGAAACGAGAGTCTAGCCAATACAAAGCCGCTCTTGAGTACTTTCTCTCCATGAGGAAGTGGTGATGCATCAGGCGGTGCCACAGCGGCTAGAATACTACTATATTTATTGACGTGCGGTGATACGATCGGTTCAGGTTGCTTATACTCCACCATATCGCGAGAGGTTGTTCCCTGAACCGTAAGTTGAGAGCTGGATATTACATCTTTCGACTGTTGATTTCCTTCATCTGCCCTGGCTTCGTAGGGTACAATGATACCGGGGTTATAGTCTTGTACGTGGTTCTGCAAAGAAAGATGGGAATTCTGGTCCGCAGCAGTAAATTCCTGTTGGTTCACAGCTTGCGGCACATTCAATGAGAAAACAGCTAGAGGATCGTCAAATGGAAGGGATGCACGATTAGAAGCTTCTGGCTGAAAAGGATCGTATAAGGAAGCCGAGGATACTGTGCCTTGAGGGACGGCTGGTACCAAGGATTGTTCGAATGTCGCCGAGGAATGGACATTATGAAAAGGATTTGGCTGCTGTACAGCTAGAGCTGCATTTTGAAATGGATTAGAAGGTGGGATACTTTGGCTGTGGTGCATCTGGCTTAGATTCTGTGGTGTGGGAACTAATGCTTGATGAAAAGGACCAGAAGTCGCGACAGAATGATAATTATTCGACTGGTTGGGTTGCTGGCCCATAGTAACCAAAGATTGTCCAAATGGATCAACATTATTCTGGGGATAGGAATTCACGGTATTTTGTCCGTAAGGAACCAAGCTCTGTCCCATGTGATCACTTTGAGAAACAACGTTGTATTGAGGAGCAGGGTTAGGTTGATTAGCCGATGTAGGCACATTTGTATGAGACGATGCGCCAACCGAAAAAATCTCGGAAATCGGTTGAATATTTTGCTGTGAGTTAGAAGCCATAGCATTGCTAATTCCAATAGGATTTCCAGATGGGTTCACTGTATGTGCAGATTCGGTTGGCTGCTGGTAATGTGATAACATCATAGATTGATCCTGAGAATGCACGTATGAAATCGTGTTTGAATTGGCATTGAAAGCTTGCGCGTTAGATTGTATTGGTTGACTTGACATCGTTTGATGATGAGAATTGAGTTGATGATTGTTCGTGCTCGGATGAAATGGATTGCCGTTTTCATTAGCAACATTTTCAGTCGAAGCTACGGTGGAAGAAGGATACGAATTCGATGTTTGAGTCATACTCGTTGGAGAAAAGAGAGCAAATGGATTATCACCATGATTCAAAGATGAACCTTGCGACTCATTAGACTGAACAGATGGAAGACTGAATGGATTGTTGGGTTCTGTCATGAATTCCAAACTGATGCACACAAACAAGACAATGACACTTGTGTAGAAAATACCATGAAACGCACTGTAGCCTATTATATGATGGCAAATTTCCAAGTTCGAGTACCCGGTATGGTACGAAAAATTCACAACGTTTTGTAGTGCACAATGTAGCTCGTACAACAAATAGATTAAATTTCATCTCAGCAAAACACTATGTTAACTAAACAGTGAATTAATTAAAAAAAAAGATAAGCAACGACATCCAGCTTGACTTTCCTTCATTCTAAGCCTAGCAGCATTGGCATCGATCATAGTCAAAAAACTCAAACCCTTGAATGGGCCTCAATGAAGTATTGAATCGTAGCGCAAAAGCTCAATAAACGATCAACATGGCTAAATTGGTGAGCATAAGTACATTGCCAGTATTGCATGTATGAACCAATTAGCCAATAACTAATAGTAAGTAAAAATACTAAATGGAAACTCCCTGGATGTTGAAAAGCAATCACAGCAGCCATGAACGCTTGGGAAAAGTATCCTTATTTCCATTACCTTTCTCTGTTCATCACAATATCATGGCAAGGGCATTCTGCTGTCATCTTCATCACTTTAATATTCATTCATCTTGAACTTTTTCTTACTCATAAGCTTCTAAAAAATGCTATTCCTCATGGGATCATTGAGATTAATTTAAAGTGACATGGAATTCCACCCTGTCTTCGATGTGAAAACGTAAACTTCAAGTTAGTTACCGTATCAGACAGCTAGTTCCAATTTGTTGAGAAAACCTCAGAACACAAAGTTAAACCAGACGGCTTGAAAACTTATAATCAAGTTGTAATGCATAGAGCAGGTGCTATAGAATAATGCATGTTTCTTGTATCTAATATCCGATGCTTATATATAAGTGCCAATTATCAATGAAATTTACAAAATTTTAGAATAGCTATCAACTGCATTATACCAGATGTTTCCCTCCTCCTGCGGGGACATTGCATTGCACATTTTCTGTGTTTATGTCCATGGATTCTGACTTGATTCCTTTGCTATGTTGAACTCTTTAAAGCCTAGTACTATTTGCACAAGTAAGCATGGGGAATAAAAGTGTTTTTTGCGTATATCTATCATTACTTTTTACATAGTGACGATTGACTATCTGACTTATTCCTAACTTGCTCCTAAATAGCATGTGTAAGATATTCTAATTCAAGTGTGACAGTTTTGATGATGTACAATAAAATGAATCATTTCATTTCATTACGCGAATCTCCAAAAGAATTATAATCAAGATACTATTGCAAAACAATATATCGAAATATAGTGAGTTGTTTCTATAACCAGGAGAAGTTTGAGAGTACTCTGTTGGAATGAACATATGGGGTCTTATATAGACTAACAAAAGCTTCGCTGGTCGAAGCTTTTATCAAATACCTTCAAAACTTAACACTATGATCACACTATTTAATGTGATGCAAACACGCAAAAGATCTTTAGTTTTTTTCATTTCCGTCACTTTACCTTCCTATTGTACATGTGAAGGCTGAAAAAGGCTTCCAGCGGGATAGACTAGGTTTCTGGTGGTTGCTGGTTTATACTTTGCTATCATGATCAGCCAAACAGCTCGATAATGTACAATATCGCTCATAAGTCCGGAAGAGAATCCAAAGGCATTCCATTAAGGAGTGTTATTATGGATCATATTGTTGCGTTCTGTCAGAGAATGCTATCGTTCAAGCAAGCCAAAGTTAGACAACAATTTCTCCGTTTCCGTAGATGCTATTTGCTGAACTTAGCAATGTATCAAAGTTAGAAGCACTATCAATACACTTTACGAGAGCTAAATAACATTCTGGGAAAATGCACTATCCAGTATAGAAAATTCGTTTAGGTTGATTTCAGGCTTAATCAGACAATGGCTCACTTTTTCTCTCTCTCGTAATTCTTTGTTCTAATCCAAGTTATGAGAGAGGTTACAGGGTTTAGTTATATTTTATTTTCCGGCTGTGATCCATGAATCTGCTGGGTGTATTCACACGCGATGGAGCTATTGCGAGAATGACTGCATTTCCGGAAAAGGTCTTTCCATACTCCTCTTGCTTCATACCCTACAAGAGAATTTTACGTCACCCTGATGAAACCTTCAATAACAATTCTGATGCAATTTCACTTGCATTGTCCATCATGCATTTCTACATTCGGTAATTAAGTCTTGTCTTCAACTCTGTGTAAACTTAGGTGTCCAATAGCTGAGTCAAATCGGTTATGTTTTCTGGCATGAGAACTACATTGAAATCCAATTTAAATGCCCTTTCCACAATATCTTTCCTGTAATGTCTAAAGAAAACAGCATAAACAAGAAGAAACGGTCAAGAACCATTGTCAAGAATTTTCTTATCCAATTTCTAAGTTAATGTGGCAGTGCTTCCAGGTATTGAATGACCATCGAATGCATAGCAATTCAATCTTTGACCTAGAAGGATACACATCAAAGCCACTACAAATCTACTTCCAACTGCACATGCAACAATTTTCATGTGAAATGACGCTCACACTCTAGGATCAAACATATCTTAATCTTGAAAAAGCAATGACCTCTTGCTTTAGTTTTTTAGCAAGCGCAGTAATTTCCATGCTGAAAATTCGACTGCCTGTCAATTCTTCTCAATTACAAGTTTTAGAAAGTTTCATTAATAGATTTTGAGATCCCTTTTGCTTCAGCTCTGATCTGCGTAATCACTTGAGGCGTTTGGTTTGTCAACACTTTATGTCAATCCATGAAGCAATCCAACCACCCTACCCTGTTGATATCATTGAGCCAAGTAGCTCCCAAAGCCTTCCACAAATATTATGTATTGAGAAATACAATATCCCTGATGCTGCATCCCAAAAATCCATGTCACCAAGGGTGAGTCCATTTCATTTGTGAGAACAGGACTTCATCCAGTATTTTTTGGTACATTCCCTCTCTTTCTTTTACACACCATAAGTGCTATTGTATTTGGGATATGAGGAAAGCCATATTGACCAATTGCCTGGTTGAGCTGTGTTGTTTTTGTTGCTTCATAGTGCAAAACGTTTCTGGTATTTAAGTAACTAAGAACAACTGAAAGTATTATTCTACGAAAGGTTAAGGATAAATGGTTTGCTTTCTGACCATTTTCTTCATGTTGGTTGATTGAATACGATGCGATTTGATTTGGACGGTCTTGAGGTATTCTTTCCCTTTGAACGGATATACCTTGAGCAATATCAGTACATGCGGTACTTGAAGCAATCACTAGATGCAGGTGGACATTGTCTCTTAGAAATGCCTACTGGAACAGGGAAAACAGTGTGCCTTCTATCCTTGATTACATCCTATCAATACGCAAATCCATCGGCTGGGAAACTTGTGTACTGTACACGTACAGTCCCAGAAATGAACTCTGTAATGGAAGAGCTTGCCACAGTTTTGAATTATCGGGCGGAACAACTTAGCTTAACAGATTGCAAGAAATCAAGGTTTGGAGAAGGGTCGCAAGGGACAGGTGAGGATTCATCTTCCCAATCAAGCCCCACAAAGAAGCCACGAAAAATTTACAGTAAACGTAAAAATCGCCTTCATATGGGACCGATTGCCAACGCTGGTGGCTCTGGAGTTTTGGCATTATGCTTGTCCAGCCGTCGAAATATGTGTATTCATGAGAGAGTTTTGGAAGAAAGCGATCGGGAGGCTGTCGACGCCGCATGTCGCTCTATGACAGCGTCTTGGGTTGTGGAGCAGGCTCGACAAAACCCGGGATCATTGGAAACCTGTCCTTACTTTGATAATTTCCAATCCGCTGGTGAAGCCACATCTATGCCAAGTGGTGTTTATGATTTGGAGGAACTCCGAAAGTGGGGCAAAGAAAAGGGCTGGTGTCCGTACTATTTAACTCGACAGGCTATAAACCATGCCAATATTCTTGTTTATAACTATCAATACATGTTAGACCCAAAGGTTGCTAAAATGGTTTCTAAGGAGTTGGAATCTGAATCAATCATTGTTTTTGATGAAGCTCACAATATCGACTCCGTTTGCATTGAGGCTCTATCAGTCACCATTAACGAAAGAGCTCTGGAGCAAGCAACTCGATCTCTTGGAAGATTAAGTAGTGAGGTATCGCGGTTGAAACGATCTGATAACCAAAGACTACAACAAGAGTATCAGAATCTTGTTTCAGGATTGATCGATCAAGGATTGTTAGGAGAATCAGCAAATAATGTCGCATTAGCAAGTGTAAGTACCCATGGTTCCTAAACGCAAGTTGGAAAATATTTTCCCTAACACTAATCGCGATGTAGAATATTCTTGCTCCTGATGTCTTGAATGAAGCTGTACCAGGTAATATTCGACGCGCAGAGCACTTTATAAGTTTTATGCGAAAGGTTGTTGAACATCTGAAGGCTCGTCTTCGTTCAGTAGCCGGACCTAATGGAGGAGTTCAATCAGAAACCCCTCTGGCATTTTTGCATCGCATGACCAATGGAACCTCTTTGGAAGCAAAGCCTCTCAAATTTGCATACTCTCGACTCTCGTCACTTTTGAGAACACTACAGGTTTCAAATTTAGATGATTTTAATGCTCTTACAGATGTTGCCGATTTTTCAACCTTATTAAGTACTTACTCAGAGGGAGTTGCTAGATTTGCTATCATTATGGAGCCTAATGGGTCTGCTATACCTGGGGCAACTGACCCGGTTATTCAACTTGCTTGTCTTGACTCATCCTTGGCGATTGCGCCTTTGTTCAAACGCTTTCGAAGTGTCATCATTACATCAGGTACTCTTTCTCCCATTGATTTGTATCCTAAGCTCCTCCAATTTGAGCCATGCATCTCGGAAGCCCTGAATATGTCCACCTTTCGTCCATGTATTCGACCACTCATTATCACAAGAGGTTCAGATCAATTGGCAGTGTCAACAAAGTACGAGGATCGCGGAGATATTGGTGTCGTGAGAAACTATGGTGCCATGCTCGTCGAACTTTGCGGAGCCATCCCGGACGGGGTGGTTGCCTTTTTTACTTCTTACAGTTACATGGAATCTCTTGTGAGTGAGTGGGATGCGATGGGTATACTTAGGGAATTGACAAAGTCGAAACTTGTTTTTATTGAAACAAAAGATGTTGTTGAGACAACGCTTGCACTTGATAATTATCGCCGAGCTTGTGATAGTGGACGAGGAGCTGTGTTCCTTTCGGTTGCTAGAGGAAAAGTCTCAGAAGGTATCAATTTCGACCGTCACTATGGTCGCGCTGTGATCATGTTTGGAGTCCCATTTCAGTATACTCTCAGTCATGTCCTTCGGGCTCGTTTAGAATATTTGCAAACACACTATCAAATTCGTGAACAAGATTTCCTTAATTTTGATGCCCTCCGACAAGCAAGTCAATGCGTTGGCAGAGTAATTCGAAGTAAAACTGATTACGGTCTTATGATTTTCGCTGATAGCCGATATAATCGTCATGACAAGCGATCGAAGCTCCCCAAATGGATTTTAGAGTTCCTCGTTGAGTCAAATTTAAATCTGAGCACAGATATGGCTATTCAGCACGTCCGTCAGTTCCTTCGCCTCATGGGACAGCCAATCGACCAAGTTGCATTACAGCGGGTTTTGTTAACGCTTGAGGAAGCTGAACGCATGAATCCGTCTCCTAATCGATCTATTACGTCAGCAGGAGAAGGCGGTGCAATGATAGTAAATTCGAAGTATGAATAATCAAATCATTATGAATTAGTTTTCCTTTTTCCCCCAATCCAATAGAGTTGTTGAGCAGGATAATGCGTTTCCCTTCATTAACTTGGCTAGCTCTTGATCAATCAAAAAAGGCAAATGTAGAGGTAGTCTTAAAATCGAAGTCAAGTTCATATCAGAGACAACGATACGGTATTCATATTGAAGGGGACCTCCACCGGAATGATCAGAAGATGGACGGAACACATCCATCTCCATCATTTGAATGAAAGCTCGAGTAAGAAGCTTTTTGGAAAATCGATTGACGCTTCCTTTCAAGTAGGATTGGTATTCACTGAGCATTCTACCTAACGTTAAAGGTTTCGGTATATCTTCCTTAGCATCTCTCGAGAGTATTCTTCTAGCTGAGAATAACAGCGTCAAATGAAGTTCGGACAAGTCCTGTAAAACAGAGAGTCTGGATACCGTCACAATATTGTCATCGTCACAAGAAGTTGTTGGTGCTCCCATTGTCCAAAATGCATCCAACAGATAAATTGGATCAAATGGAATCTTTGAATTCAGAGCATCACTTGGTAAGTCACAAGCATTCTTTAGATCATGGCGAAAGAGGGTTAGTGCTAGGAGGATCACACGAGTAAACCATCGACAGTCCTTTCCAATCGAGTAGCTTCTATGAAAACGCTGACGAACAAGTTTGATATTGGAATTCTCCGTTTCGAGCTCTCCGATCAACCAACTTTGAATAGTGCTTTTTAATTCCTCATAGGATTCTAACTTTTTCATAAGAAGGGCAACTAAGGTCTCGTATGAGTCAAAGGCATTGACGAAAATTATTTTGGAGTTTCCTTCCGCTCGACTTCGAACCCTTTTTTCCAATAAACTAATGGCTCCAAGATGCGAAGTGATTCCAATGAAGCAAAGTGATGATCCTGGCATGGAGACTCGATCCAGAATATGATAAAGTAAAAGCTGTCGATCTGATGCCCGTTCTATCATGCTTGTTGTGACATCTAAGTATGCCGTTGATCCTGAAAAAGCATCCATTTCATCTAGTATTATAAGGATGGGTCGCTTATGAATTTTGGCCAGGCGAAATATTTCATCCAATAGCGCTAAATTGCTGGTAAAGGTTGTTCGTTTTAATCGGAGCAAATTGAAATCCGACTTCTTGTCCTCGTCATTGAAGGCGATTTCGGAGAGCTGTCTCAACAATTCATTGACAGCGAATCCAACATCATTACCGCGAATAACTAAGCCATTTAAGCGCAACGTATAGAACATCGATCCATCCATACGAGACAAGCAGCTCTCCACCAAACGACTCTTTCCTGAGCCTCTGGGGCCCATGATGAATGCGGATACATTGCTTTTATGTTCCATTAGACAGGGAGACAGCAAACTGTACAAACATTCGTCGACGTCTAGCATCTCCTCATGTACACGCTTGCGCGTACCATCTCCGAGGCCATTGATAATGCCATCCAATTTCAAAATCAATTGTTGTCCAGTCGGGTTTTCCATTTTTTAAGATTCTATCGTTGTTTTCTTGTGATTCTAGGAAATTGTAGAAAACTGTACTTAACCTATGCAAAATCTCACGTTTGACCCTTTTTTTGACTGAAAAATGCATTGATCGTACAAAAAAGATTATCAGCGCAGTGTTGCGACAGTACAACTTAAACTTATCACAACTACGGAGAGCATTAAATGTGTAGGCTACCTCTATCCGATACTTCCAATTCACTCCTCTCACAAGTCAAACAAGTTAAAGGGATTGTAACCATAGACTTTGATATGTAGATGACATACATGACTGTCTGAATAGAAATACTCTCTGACAACTTTTCTATTCTATTCATTCTCATTCAATGTACGCCGTATGCCCTCTCAACAATTGTGAAGAACTTGATTTTATCTCAGCATCATAGAGATCAAAATGTTTTGTAGTGGAATTGTGGTACTTTACAATTTACATAAGATCACAGTTGGAGAGGGAAAGCCAACGATATGGTTTAGGAGATTATTTTGAATATTCGTGGCCAGGAACGCTTCAGAGAAGTAGAAACGTTGAAAGAAAAATGCATAAACTTCATGTCAGAGTTAGCCATCGTAAGTAGTGGTCTCAATGATGAAGTTAGCTTTGGAAATTGGGCAGATATTGAATCCACTGCTACCTCTTCATTCAATGTATCGTTAACCAAGAATAAGCAAAATCAAGTTAAGAAAGTGATATTTGTTTAGAATCTGATCAAAATGACAAAATAAAAATGTTATACAGCATGCCAAAAACAAAGGACGAGAAAAGGTTTTGGAAAGAAGAGCCATGGATAGTCATCCAAATCGTAATGTCCCGAAGAAAAAATGACACTTGAACGAAATGTTGAACTACTCTTTAGGACTCACTTGAGCTCACGTAAGGTCAAGTAGAAGCTGCATTAATGATGTTGGAGTTTGATAAACTCTTCCTCTGGACATACTTGAGCTCACATAAGGTCAAGTAGACGCTGAATTAATAATGTTGGAGCTTGGTCAAGAGCCACGTAACTTTGATGAAGCCTTTAATCATCCTGGAAAGGAAGAAATAGTGAAAAATAATCAATAAAGAGTTTAAAAAATATACAAGATAGTGAATCCAGTCGGTTGTTGATGGAATGACTAACAAGTGTTTAGCTCAAAAGGAAGTGTAGGATGGGTTACAAGCTAGATCAGTTGCATTTGGATACAGTCAAGTCCCTCGGTTCAATTTTCAGGATAGCTTTACCTCTGCTATCAATGGTATGACATTTTGAATCCTATGGATTGGAATGATGATTTGAGTTGAAATCCTTCATATTGAATCGAGATCCTTGGACTGGGATCTGAAGGACAAGTTGCATACAGAGACTTCCACACGGAATGGAAGCTGATAAAGGAAACCTTTGTCTATAGAGAAGGTCCTTTACATTCAGAGCTCCCGACAATTCTAAAGAAGGATATTGAGGGTCCACAGACTTGTGATTTTGTTACTTTGCACTATCCATATGGAAATATATGAAGTTGTTGCATGGAGCAATTCAGCAAATCACCAAAAGAATACTTAAGTTGAGGCACTAAAATGTAAAGAAGTGAGAGTGTTATTGAGCTAGAGCAGAAACTTATTTAGGGCTATTGAATCGGATGATTCAACCCCTCAAAAAATCTAAATCAAAATAATTCAATCCGAGGAATTTACATAAGTACGAAAAAAAATGAAAACCCCCCAGGGTTCCATTGCATGAGCATTGACAAAAAATTGCATTTTCATAAAATGAGGATTTCACTTTCCCAGCACTTGTAAAATACATGTCTAAGGATAAAATAAGAAACCTGACCAGCGATGCATTGAGTGATAAAGAAGTTCCTTTGCCCAAGAAGATCAAGCTCGATGAGCCACCACCTTCTTATGGAACTCAGGATTATTGGGATTCTCGCTACAAAAGCTTCCTAGCTCCATTGCCTCCGACAGAGGGGAATGATGCCCTTCCTAATCATGCTTGGTATTTCACGTACTCGGACTTGAGACCTCTCCTCCTTCCTCTCATAGTGGGTGATCAAGTTGCTGATATCCTTGATGACGAGATACTTGAGAATGGACTAGATCCAACAGAATCGAATCAAGACGACGACGACGAGACATACGGCGAGCAAGACGATGAACATGATGGAGACCAAGATGAAGAGGATGATGAGGTGCAAGATGAGGATCAGGAGGACGAGGAAAACATGACAAATTCGAATGGTCGGCGAATTCTAAATTGCAGCCCCAGCTTGGATGAAGCGAATGGAAACGAGGGAAAAGAAGCGGAACAAAATAGCGGAAATGAAGAAGTGAAGTTAGATGAAGAAGGTGGACTGGGTGAAGAGGCCAAAGATGGAGACGACGGAGGTTGCGATGACTTTGAAGTAGGAAGCGACGACATCGCTTATGACGAAGATGACCAAGATGATGAGCCAAATGCACGAATTGGAGTTTCCAAGGATTGTCCCGCATCAATACTGGAAATAGGTTGCGGTGACGTGCCTCTGGGGACTGATCTTGTAATGCAGCTGATGTTACTTTCGAAAAAGGGTCATTTTGATCTTGACCAAGTCTTTAAAAAAGTTATCTGCTGTGATTTTAGCTCAACTGTCATCTCAATGCTGAAATCGCAAAAGTTTGAATGCAATGGTTTATCAGATTTGGATCAAGCGCATCTTGGAAAAATCATTGAATTCCAAGAAGTTGACGCGAGATCCATGTCTCAGTTTCAGGACAGTAGCTTTCAAATTGTAATGGACAAAGGAACCCTTGATGCGATGCTATCTGATAAACTCAATGGGATAAAGTATTGCCAAGACATTACGGCCGAAATGGCTCGTGTCTTGACGATCGGTGGTTACATATTTATCGTGTCACATCTAAACGCAAATGTTCAGAATGGATTGGACTGGCTTCATGAAGTCATTTTTTCTGGCCTAAAAGCTGCAGGTAAAGGAGTAAGTTGGGAGATTGAAGTGCATGGAAATGATGTTCCGATCTCATCAGATGGAAAAGATGATAACCCTGGTCCCTGTGTTTATATCATTGAAAAGCAGCAGAGTGAATCAAATGAAGACGAGATCCCTATCAAACTTAAATTCTTGACATACTAGATGATAAAATATAATTATGTTACAGCACGTCCATAACTCAGTGACAAATATCAAGTTTTCCAAAACTCTTTTGCTGCTTGCGGTTGCAATCTTTACATACAATAAAAGCAATGAACACTTTGTAGAAGGATTAGGTGAACATGATGTTTCCATTCGGGTATTCGTAAGAACTAAAGTATGGGATTCAAGCCTCTCAGCCCAAGTTGATAAAATTTCTTTGAAATAATATCTACTGAACATTCCACATCTGTGAATAGAGGACCAACAAGGATTTAATTCTTTCTGTTCCTAGTTTAATTTTATCTCATGAATTTTATATCAAGAAGAAGCAAGATTCCAGGAAAAGGAATTTACAATGGCTTCTTTATAGTGAGATGCAAGCTATTGCGCATTAGTTGTAGATACTTTTTCTGACTCCTGCTGTTAAGTTGTTAAGTGACAGGTGTGCTTCAAAGTGTTGCAGTTTTAATTATTGCGCTGAAAGTTGGGAATATCAATTTCGATTTTTAAAAGTTGCAATAAAGCAGTTGAGAACCGAGCTATATGAGATGATGGTAAGCTTTAAGATTCTAGAATTGTGTATGAGTATTCAGGCCTCAGGATTTCGCAGAGGGATGTTGAAATTGAAGGAAATGTCACACTCACTACGGATGAAACTTAAGGCAGAGGAGTGATGCAGAAAAACGAGATGAAACAAGGAAATAGATTTAGGACGAGTCCGCATTCATTTTCATCCTCCAGTCAAGAGCAAATGAAGATACGATGATGAGAAACTTATTTCTAATGTTGCGATTACTAATGATCGCTTTCTGCGGGAAAACTAATGATCAGTTCGCTGAACATTATAATACAACATATCACATACTATACTTTGTTCTTGAATAACAAGAAGAATCTGTAACATTCTGAGGAGTAACTTTAAAATTTGTTGGTAGTTGCATTTGCTGTCACTGTATCTTTTGATGTGATCGCATCACTTGTTCTTATCTTAAAGATTCCGAAAGCATGATTTTGAGTGCATCCTTCAATCGAATTTCCCTGGAATTATTTCTTATGTTGTCACAATAGACATTTCAAAGAAAAATGCTTAGTTTTCGATGCAATGAGCTTCTTTCCAATTCATGGCTAAAAGTTAAATGCATCCTTTCCTTTCTTTGAGAGCTTGAAGCCTTCCAGAACAAAAACGTCTACGCACCATTGTCTATAGCCTCCTTATCAAACTCGTGAATTTTCAACCTACTAGTTTTGTTAAGACTGTGACGGTTACTTTTTTCATAGTAATTTCATTCATTTACACTTTCTGTCAGTTGAGTGTAAAGCGGTTGTTGGAGATGTAATATCAACACTTTAAACAAATTAAACTCTATGGATTTCACTGATATCATTGGTTGAACAACATTTTTTATGGCAATTGAATTAAATTCAAACCTGAACAATCCCACTAGATTTTATTAGCAGAAGATGATGTGGAAGAAAAGTTCTTATTGAAATAAGAGGAGAATACTGGAATTTGTATGTATGAGGATGCAAATGCATGCGAATGTAGTACTGGCAATGAGGAAGCTTCATGGTTGGTTAGCGTAAAAGCATCAACTTTATGGATCCCTCAAATCCGGGAAGATAGTTGACTGTGAATCAGGCCAATCTTGTGTAAAGCAATATGAACTTCAAAGGAGCAAGCCACCTCCAATGAGGTCTGGAACTAGTTCAATGAAGAAGGTAGGCGAGAGTGGCAGCAGTCAATATAGCGATGAATGTGTGTGGTGTTTGGATGAAAATTAGGTAGCTCTTTGTTCAATAGTATGCAAAGAGTAATTGGACCTCAAGTTGAAGGGAAAGGTTCAATATGAGCTAGATTGGTGGCTTTTCGGCACTTCCAGGTTTATAAGATTTGCTTCGATGAATGGTTTGCACCTGCGCCCAATAGACTAAGCTTATGCATCTTGATTTTTACAATTATTTATTGAGGTTTCATATCCAAAACAATTGTTGCGGAATCAGCTTTCTTTATTGAGGTCTAAGAGGCAGGATTATCGGCTATCTATTTTTTGAAGGGATTCTATCCATAGAGAGAAGCCCTACTTGAATGCAGTTCCTCTGAATCTTAACAACTTTTATTCTCTATCGGAGCACCCTAAAAGCGACCTTTTTTACAATTATAATATAAAACTTAGATTCCATTTTTCTTAAGATTCAATTTTGGATTGTCCAATTATCGTACTGTATGTAGCCTTGCGACGTAGGGACCAGAGAGCATTACGTCATAAAGACACGAACATCCCTCCTCGAGCAAATGTGGTAACTTGATTGTTTTGATAAATTTTTCTAGATGCTCGATGTGCTGCCGATACAATAAAACAACTAAATTAACACAAAAAAGTGAGCGTTTCACTCCCATCATCCACCCCTAAGTTTCGTAAGGATTATATAGGAGTTCAATACACCGTTTCCTCTTTACACTGAATCATCGTATCATTAGGCTATTAGCAGGGCAAAGCAAAAAGTCTTACATACGTATGCACTAAATCAGTCTAAGGACAAAAATCAGTTAATTGGAAAGAGCAACAGCAATACCGGCAATGACTACAACCAAAATTGGAAGTCTCAAGTAAATATGAAAGATGAACTGTTCTACATCGGAAGTTCCTTTGAATGGCAATTAAGTGCCTGCCAACTCTTTGGGTTAAAATGAACATTGTTTATAAATTATTTAATAAAAGATTGAAACAAAGTAACAAAGAGGCGCCGTACCACTCAGCTTTTATCAATGCGATTGAAAATGTTTGAGCAAATTCAAAATATATTGATATTTATAACTTCACAGAGCACTCTGTCAATGCGGATTGGATTGACTAAAGACTAAAACAAAGATTCACGGTAATTATCTACGAAGTTTGATTGTGTCATTGCTAATGCTGGACAAAAGAATGTCAACAAAGTTCGGACTGGAGGAAACAATATTCTCTGTGGAAGACTATATATTATCTTTAGTTCAATTGAGGAGAAGCAGGCAAGGAGATTCTCGGAAGGTCATGCATATCATCCTATCAGGATCTTGATTCAGCGATTCTTTTCTCTTAATCTCAATCTACAATGTGAAAGAATGAAAGCGTATTACAAGTTTCCAATGCCATTACCATATTTAATATGATCCTTTAAACTCTACAAAGTTGCCTCCGTTACCCGTTACCATAATCTTACTGTAGAGTCTACCAGTAAATATACCAATATTAAGGATCGAGATAACGATGCTCTCAAACAAAAACTTTTTATTTTTTCGAAACCATGGGATCCTTGCCAAAGGAAGAATCTTTCAATGCGCTACAGGAAAAGGACGGTGAAATAAATAAAGAGGATTCGGAATCTAAAGGAAAAATCGAGGCTTGTAAGAAATCAAATATCAAAAGTTCAGACATGGTAAATGACAGCAAAGAAAACGAAAAAAATTCAAATCCTGTGCTCTCGAAAAAGGCATTAAAACGGCAGCGTCGCTGGGAAGAAAAGTTAGCAACAAAGAAGCGTAGAAAGGAACATGATAAAGAATCAAAGAAAGCTAAGGCAATCTTAGCAGGTAGAGATTTAGAAAAGGAACGGCGCGAAGTTGAACTCCGCACCAAAAATGGGGAAGGAAGGAAGCGTCGAGAAAAGGTAAGCCTATATCGATATCAGTATCTATACTTCTTCTAACAGATATTCGCGTTTCTCACAATTGGTACAACTAAGATTATACTGGAGAGGATTAAGGCTTCAGCAGATAATTCTTTTAAGGTAGGTTCTCCAAGAATGTCAATAGAATTTGTATTGAAAAGTCTCTAATGGCCTTGTTCCAGGTTTGTCTCGACTGCTCATTTGAGGAGCATATGACTGAGAAGGAGATTAATTCCTTAGCGTCACAAATTAGATACTGCTACGCATACAATAGACGAGCAACGCATCCAGTCTATCTTTCTGTGACTTCGCTTTCAGGAAATACTCGTAACGTATTGGAAAAAGTCGATGGTTTCCCTGATAGTTGGGTTGGTCGTGGTTTTTCTCACCATACAGATGCTATGGAAAAGGTTCACGACTTATCACGATTGGTTTACCTAACCAGCGATTCTCCAAATGTGATAAACGATTTAGATGATGCTAAAATTTACGTTATTGGAGGAATCGTTGATAGAAACCGTCTGAAGCGTGCCACTGTCACCAGGGCAGAACAGCTTGGTATTGCTACAGCAAAATTGCCCATCAACGAATTTCTGGATCTCACTGCGACCAATGTCTTGACCTGTAATCATGTCTTTGACATCCTGATGAAATTTAAAGAAAACGGCAAAGATTGGAAAAAGTCTTTTTTAGAAGTGCTTCCAGAAAGGAAGGATGCACATGAAAGATAAAGCAAAGGCAAACTTAATGTGCATTTGTATTGGAGAGTTTAGAGTTAATTTCTGCTACAATTATCTGCATTTAACATTTTGTCTCGAATCGTGTATACTGGCCCTTCTACTGTGTTGCACCGGAAAAACGGGTCTTCTTTCTAACTCATATACTAACTAAATTTCAGTACGTTTTGGATAATTACTAAAAAACAGTCGTCGACGAATACACCAATTCATGTGTAGTAGTTAAAAAGGGTTTCCATCCGATGACACAATTTCATGTGTAGCTGTTAAAAAATGTTTTATTCCGATGTTTGAGTCGTTTTTGTCGACTCTCATCGTTAGAGTTGATTCGCCAAAAGAGCCGTTATTTAGAAGTTGCATCAAAATTTATGCGCACCATCGTCTCACTTTTCACATATCGTAACGAAAAATGAAATCTGTAATTAAATTCGCATTCATCCTAATTGCTTATGCAAATGCCATTGAACCGTCGGGTTCTTCATTTCCATCCCTCGCTCCTTCCTCCGTCCCCTCGTTGAAGCAGGATAGTCAGTTGGCGCCAAGCGGCTCTTCACTACCTTCCTTGCAACCGTCAAATTTACCGTCTCGAATTCCGTCTTCCGTTCCATCTGGACTTCCATCCCGGGTGCCTTCTTCTGTGCCATCTACACTTCCTTCTTCTCTTCCATCAACGGTGCCATCTTCTCTTCCCTCTGTGGAACCCTCAAGTAGCGTTTCAATTGAACCAGGAGTCGCCAGAGCCGTTGGCGGCTCGTCGAATGGATTAACAGCAAAACTCGGTTTAATGGCTGTTATTTTATCGGGTGTTGTGTCATTTTTCCTTTAAGGAGCAAACATTTTGCCATATTTTTGTCTGGAGTTGATTGTGAAATATTTGATTCGAGCCTTAATGGCTTACAATAAAGTGTCTATTCTTGTTAAAAGTGATAATTAGTGCCCACGAGAAGGATAATCTTTATTGATTAAATATATAATAGTATAACCGTAACATAATTTGAAAATTTCCACTGCTTAACGAAAATTAGCTGTGTGGCGGAAGTGACCACGCTAAAATAGCTTAAGGCGCAAAAATAATCGAAGTGGATTGTCTGAGGACCTAGTTTACCAGACCAGAAATGTTGCTTGAATAGAACAAGTTTCAAGCATACGTGCATGCTTTCGATTTGATGCGTTTTAATAGTTACATGTCAGATTGATGTTCATTCGCATCCGATCGCAGTCAAATGATATTGACTTTTTTCAAAGTGATGCAAATTCGTCACTATACTTCAAGGAGTAGTTGGACCATTTTCTAATAATCCCCTGTCTAATGATGATGGCGCCTCATTCTCTATCATATTTAAGTCAACATATTCATCTTTCATGGAGGACTGATGGCCACAAAGAACACAATCTGATGCTTTGTGGCTATTTTAAGTCATGATTTGTATGTCCAATATGTCCCGTAATAACAAATATTTTTAGGATCCTGGAAAGCTTCAAATTCGGATATTTGATTGAAGACACTATGCATTGGAAGTTTTATATTCATTAAATTCAGATTGCTATTGAAAGTCCAATGCTATATCTTCCTCAATTTTCAGATAATCTAGGTCAATCTACCAGAACACTTTCCTTTCCTGACATGCATTCAAATATTCCTCCATTTCCTTGAATGAGTAAGTGCCACTGTAAACCTCAATCAGACACATTTAACCACTCGTGGCGTCGTTTCATGGTCTGCAAAGGCAATAATTCAGAAAACCATCAAGATATGCTTGTACTCTTTGTAGCTGTCATTGATTATCATATCACTCTCAGTAAATGGGGCTTAACCTAGTTATCCTGCGCAATTGTTGTACCCATCTTATGTTATGGGAACAAATATAGAACCAAAGTATGGTAGGTAAGCCAAGGAATGATAGCACAAGCTTGGTGCTTGTGAGATGCATGTGGGATAACAATCTAATTCTTCAATTGATTTGACATGTAAAGGCTCTATAATAATGGAATCTGAGAATTTTTTCACTTCTTGACTTTCATTAATTGATTTGTTGCAAGGCATGCATAGATTACAAGGTTCTAGATATTTTAAAGCTCCACAATCGTAATTCAAGTTGTACAAGATTTACCAATTTTAGTACGGAGCTACTACAGGAATCCATAGCAATCTTTGATGGAAAGTCACAGGAAATGAAATGTCCTGAGTCTAGTCTAACAATCTGCTTACGTCTAACGTGGAATTTGCATTCCTATGGAAAAGACCTAACCAATTAATCTGTTCATGGCTCAGAGCTTACGCAATTAACTCAAAAGATCAAGGCAAACATGATGATTATGAATTTTACATGAGCTGTAGTTTGACTTTAAACTGAGAGGAAGAGGATATTGAAAAGGTTCAAGTCTCTCGAGAACAAGATCAAGAGTATTGTAAACAAGATTTATCGCCGGATAAGACAACTATAAGAAGCAAATTTCCAAGGTGATTTTGGTTAAAGAATGATTGGTTTCAGTTAAAAAATTGTTTTAGATATCGTGTCGTTGGAAACAAGGAAATGAATCAGATTATGATAATATATCCTCAATAAAACAACAGTTTGCGTGATGGATTTGGTGATGATGTAGTAGTTGAAAAGAGGATAAGCTACCTACAACCCCAATGTTTATGGTTTGATAACGGAAGTGAATTTACTTTAGTTCACATTTATTGAAACATGCCAAAATTATGTCATTAATGCCATTCCTTCAATAAGTCATCATCCTCAATCAAATATAATGATTGAAAGGAATCTTTCAACTTTACTGAATATGCTGATGTCATTGGATTCGTAAAATCAGACATTTGATGAGAAAGACAAGTGGCTATTCTACTTTTTTGGTAAGCGCTCACACAGGGAATGGAATCTAAGGGATCAAGAGAGGATTAAGAGATGTAACTTGAAGGGGTATGCACAAATTTATGTCTAATTATTACATGGAAGGCGCTGATAGATCAAAGTATGGTTCATTGTTGACGGAACTTCAAACGGAATATATGTTTAGAAATAATCTGTACCCTCAAAACGATTACAGACGCAAATAGCAAATTAAGCAACCATAGATTTGATAATACAAGCAGGAGTAAGCATTCAATCATGTAGAATGAGAATATTAATGAGAATGCAGTTGAAGAGACTCCGGAATCATATTTTTCGCAACTAGAATGAAAATGTTATTGTAGTGGAAAACCAGAACACAAATCGCCAAATCGCAGTAAACCCAAAAAAGAATGGGCAGTCAATAAGCTAAGAAATCAGCAACATCAACAGTCAAGTATAGGCAACAGCGTGTCAAATGGTCTGCAGACAAGTTCAAGTACTAACGAATCAAGTTGCAATTAATCAAATACTTCAATTGCTTCAGCATTTGTACTGTCAGCATGGGACACTTTTTTACTCGAAAATCAGGCAACCTTAGAACAAGTTTGAGCAAAGCTGGACACAGCTAACCTTCGTAAAGTGTACTTTTGCTTTGTAAGCGTTTGAATACTTAGGGTGGATGGCATATTGAGTTGTTATCCTCTCGTTTTCGTTTGCGATTGTAGCAAAGCCTCGGACGTTGGACTGCCGTGACCTGATGATCCAATGCCCTTCTATTTAGAGATTCGTTGCGTCTACTGGGATAAAGAAGAGTGTTTCTTGAGTTCATTACCTTCATAGGAGTAGGTCAAGGTGAGGTATATCTGCTGGATCACAACAGCCGCAAAATCTTCTTCCTGCCATGACATCTTTATGATTACATGTCCATTGCTGATTGCTACAATACCTTAACAGATTGTCAATGATACAAAAATAAAAGCATATTAACTCTTTGCTCTGAAGGAGTAGTAAAATTGATATCTTCCTTTTGAGGAGTCTCACAAGATGTGTTCTGAAAATTGAGGGAGCACTCTACTGGAAGTATCCCTTACATTTAACTATGGATTTGCATTTATGTCTTTGTTTAATCCATTATAGATTTTAGGATATTGAATGAGCCAGAGTTCCATGGATTAGTCAAATCTTTAATTTATTAGTTACAGCTTTCAATTGCAACTTTTGTTGAAATTTTCAATCTCGTCTGAATGAACAAGTGAAGAGAAGACTTGTCAACTCGTTCTAACGTGGTTACCTGTTTGTATTATCTATTCATTGTTCTGTCTTGAGAATTAACTTCGCCAATTTCGAAATCTGTTTTTGCTTTATCCTTTCTACACAACATTCACATAATCCCATTTGAGTGATTCCCTTCCGCGTCAACGGCCGATTTGTTGTGAGTTGTCAATTTTCAAGGCAGATTAAGGCTTGATGATGCTTTAGAAAATGGAACGAAGATGTCAAAAGTCATTGAGTTGAATGAGATTGCGTATACCAAACTCATTCTTTCTTTAGATGCTAAGATCAGTACTGGCAAGGAGTACCTAAATGCAACGCGGCCAGCGCTTGGGAGAAAGTCAAGAACAAAGAAAAGCCTTTTTGTGGTCCTTCAATGGTTACGTTAGTTGGAGATAAAGAAAATTCGTTATCAGTTCTGGAATTCAAACGATCAGACCTTTTGCCAGTAACCGATGTTTGTATTTGGATATGCATCAAGAGCGTACAACTTCACCAGTCACAACAGTAGCACATTGTCACAACTTAAAGGATATTGAATCTGGTAACTTACATTTCAAGATTGGATATACCAGTCAACAGCAATTTATCCGTACCTTGGACCGAAATTTGTCCTTCCACTCATTGAAACACCATAAATGCTGATGACACATTGGTCCATTTAAAGGCAAAACAAGGCATCAGTTGTCAACTCCAGTTAAGTCCAGATACAATGACATCTCATCTGACATCATAGAACAAATTTGCATTGCGTTCGTGTGTTCTGATGTCTTTTTATCAAAAAGATATCATTCTTTGCAAACGTGACTTGGCTCATTCATTCTCTACTATGGAAAGATTTCAAGTCAGAAAGCTAAAATCATTTGGGGGATCAGATTTGACAGAATCTTTGACAACCCTAGATTCAGTGCAACTATCTAAAAGTGTTCGATGTCTGTACCTTGAACCATAATCATTGGCTTATCACTAGTCTCAAACGTTATTTCCAATTGGATTTGGTACCTATTCTCAGACACATGAGGAATAAATGACTCCATTATATCTCGCACTAATGGTGCAATCGTATTACTACCAAGCTGTGATATCTTGGTGGTTACTACTCCAGCGTGGTACTCAGAAGGCAGCATTATCGTTTGTTTCAGAAAGTTAAATGAACCCATGCTATCATTGGAATTTCATGTCAACCATATTTTGGTCAATTGTCAACAAAGACTAGGACAAATGTCAGCACTTAGCTAAATGGTAAGGTGATGCCTTAAGGAATACTCATTTTGATGCGGTTTTAGGAATTAAAAAAATTGATATTTTATCCTTTCGATGAGGATGGAATGCTTCCCTCTCGGTCATCCCTTGTTAAGTACATGATTTCTTGGGCTGATGTTGACCTGCTTGCACATTAGAAACAGATATTAATGCATCCTAAACCTTCTTTCTCAAGCAACATATACCTTGATAAATATATTTCTACTGTTTTTTTTTCTTCGCTGCTTTTCGACCTCCGACATACGGAATAGTGATTGCTTTGTGAGGTGATGGGATATCTGAGTGAGGAACTTCGCCACGATATCACTCACATTTTCTCTGCCTCTTCTAGCATTTATGCGTTTTTCTTTGATACCCTAATTGATCTGATACAAAGGTGATATCTCTGTAGTCTTCTAAAGCATAGAACCCATGTATAATATTTAGTTAAACAAGAATTCTAGTCATTTAACTACCTGTAAACAAGTCACTTGCATGATCCGTATCGAGGTAGATTGTCATCCTAATTGTAATCACTCTGGAGAGGGCAGATCCATTAGGATTCCTTCCTCAGCTTCAACATGGAAATTGGTCCACTTGAATGACCTTCAATAAGGTTAATTATAGTATCTTGATTTGCTGCATCAAGAATGATTCTCCCCTTTGAAAACCTCTAGAGATAAGACAAGATTAATAGCATCAACTGCCTTCTCTTAGTCACATATTGAGCTATGCTAAATCTACCGAGGGTGATAATCCGAAAAAACAGCGATCAATTATGGATCGATGCATTGCAGAATCTTCACCAGTGCCTAGAAGAAAGTCCCAGTCTTTGGCTCTTCAGTGATTCTCCAGGAAAATCCATGCTTCAATTTGTAGATCCTTTCTAAAAACTTGATTACTGACATGATGTGACAACTTGTTAACAATTCACAAATCTGTCTTGTTTTGCCTTCGTAAATCCTAATTGACATTTATCGGAGAAGTACGCCTTTCAAAGAAGCCGTAAAAGGTGTTAGCGCGCTTGTTAATGGCTATAAAAAGAAGAAAAAATGCCTATATACCGAATCAAGGTTATTCCTAGGAATCAAATTTGAGAACTAAAACCGCTATCTTCTCCTTGAAGTTCCAAACTAAATGTAGAGGTCATGACAAATCACAACCTCCATGAATCTCAGAGGGATAAAAAGCTTGAAGGAACGATATTGTCAAGGAAGATCCAGAGAATAACTGAGAGTGTTGAAGCACAGTCAAATTTGATGTATGGACTAACAACTAGAGTGAAATAATTCGGAAAGGGAACCTTTTTTCCAGAAATTTTCGGAGTTTTCCAAGAAAAATTACTATCAACAATCAAGAGACGATTGAAATTCATTCTGGGCTTTGCGTTGAATCATCGCAATGTCTGAGACTGCCTCATTTGTCGACCCAGTCTTTCTGGCTCGATTTGGTCTCTCTCGGATGAATGTAATAGATTACTTTTTACATCCCCTCAATCCATTTCGCTCGAATGTTAACACCTCGAATGAAGTCCTTGCAATGCAAGGAACCGGCATCGGTACATTAATGCAGTTTGGGATAAATGGCAGCCTGCCTCTCTCTCCACAGTCCGCAGAAGAAGAGTATGCACTGGCTCTCAGTCGTCTCTCTGGGGAACAATATGAATTAATGCCTCCCGCTAACGCAGAAGGGTACACTGCGCCATCGCCACTATTCACAATACGTCACGTCTTGCGAACGAATCCATCTACTACGAAAGTGTTGGGGATTTACTATGTCCTAGAAGGTGTAATTTACAAGTCACCCTCGGTAAGAGGATTAATGAAAGCGAATGTTGCTCGCACTTTAGAGGGACTTTCCGATGCTCTACATGTTCTCAATCAATGTACTCGTTATCTGCCCTCCACTGGCTACACATGGGTCTTTGAAGAAGGAGAAAATTCAGAGGATCCTTTTTATTTGATGCAGCTGGCGAAAAGACGAAAGCGTCGCAAAATTTTGGACAATCGTCGCCCGGGCGAGCGAACGGATGCCGAAGAAGAGGGCATTCGTGCCTCTGAGGCCATCGATCGAATGCTAGTCCGATTGGCCAAAAGCCCACTTATCGCTAAATTAAAGAACGATTCGGAAGGCGATTCTATATCTAATCAGGAAATATGCAATGAAAATGTATCAGATAAAGAGAAAGCAAACTCTTGAAGCAAGAAAGTGAAATGAGCATTAGTGTATAATGTAAAATATCCTTTTTCCATCCCTGCTTCTTCGTGAATATGAAACCTCTTTCACACATAAATGAATCCATACCATTAATTCTACGAAATGTGCTTTCTCTTTGATACTTATCTCATTACATGTGATGCAACTCATGTTTTGTGAAATTGACTAGAAAGAAAATTGAGGATAACTTTCCAATAGCTTCAATTCATTTTTTAAAATTTTGTCCATAAACGTTTGAGGACTTAACAAGCCCGAAATTTCATACCTCTTGAATGAAAATTTAGATTCGAAATTACATGATTGCAAATTGAAAAGGACTAGGACATTGTAATGGATCATTAAATCCAACTAGGCAGAAGTGTTCATGGATTGTTGGAGATGCTGCTGGTGCTTTTTCTCAGCAAAAACTATCACCTAATGATTTCCTAAGTTACGAATTCATGGCATTCATTGAACTTTGTCTCATAATGCGGATGATAAAGCTTAATTTAAGCTTATCCAAGATTCACTACTGAGTTATCCGTACAGGATTAAGCATTTCTAAACTCCATATGCACTATTGTCATCTTACTAGTGCCACCATTTACTGATTTCTTTATTGGTGGTATTTGTTCAGGAATAAGGTATCTAAACTTTCAAGAAGAAACTTTGTACTTTATGTCAATTGATGATTCTAGACTTTTTACTGGCTCTGAGATGAAATTGGATGCTAGCTAGTGTATTACAAAGCAATTCTCGCAAGAAATGACAAAATATAATCAAAATACTTTAGTCGTGATCTTAACGTATCCTTTGTCTCTATACTTACACTATTATTTTCTCTTATTACTATTTTCTCTTATTACTGCTAGTTCTAAGTTGCCTTCTAAGGTTACTTCAAGGTATTTCACTGCAAGGCATCATACTCTACAAAGATCAGCTTTTCTTCTTTGTTCTTAAATTATTAATATGTAAGGAGATGCTTCAAAAATCTAGACCAAAGCCCTTTATTGGATTGCACTTAAGGAGAAATTCGAGATTGGGAAAGTGCGACACCTTCACAAAAAAATCTATCTTTTTCCTTGCTTCCCACTAATCAATATAGTCCAACAGTATTCTTGTTTGAAAATGAGTTTGACATAATTCTCCATACGCTATCAGGCAGTGAATATCTCCCAATACTCTCAGAAATCTTCAAAGCAAAGTCTACCAAAAATTAAGTCCTCATCCTCTTTGAAGCTACAACGGAGTGTCCTTTGGTCAAATCCACTATGATCTCGCATTCAAGGTCTCTTTATTAACTTCATTGTGTGACATGAAGAGACAAACCTTCATCACTTTCATGCCTATACATCAATCTACAAATAAAAGATTTAGAAGGTAATTAAAAGTTTAACTAGGCCTCTACACTGCGCATTCCATCATAAGGATAGTTTTCATGGTGTCTCAAAGCGAGATTTCAAAAAACTTTCGATTCAGCTTTTCGTGTCAATAAAAATTCAATGCAATCATTTATAATGATTGAGGAGAATCTATGTTATGAGTTTTGCTATTTACAAGGCCTTGCTATCTTGTGTACCCTCCTTTTTACGGAAGCGATTAAGGAAACACAATAAGGGATCGTCTTGAATGCTTTAACTTAGAGTGAATTGGAAAAAGACCTTTGTACAACTATAATGCATTACAATTCTTTTAGGCATCCTTTTGGTATCAATATTTGATTCAAGGTTGGCCATGACTTTGGCATTAGCAATCGCTGTCCTCCTCACATTTTCATCATCGTTTTTCTATCAAGTAGACAAGTACTCTCTTCTTGCTAGTACATTCACTGCCTGTGATCCAACCATACGTGGTGATAACTCACATTCTTCCACCGTTAAATTATCACAAAGAAGATTCGAATTACTCTGCAGCCTTGCCTTGCTGAAGTTTGGCAGCGACATTTCTATTCTCTCGAAAGATTGCGTTTTGATTTTGATTGGTCACTCTAGAAAGATCTCTCGTTGTAGTGATCATTGATCTCTGATTTCGCGTGCATAGTTTGGGACAGTTGCAAAGGCATCCTGAATGATTCGAATTTTGACAAAACAGAGTCCTCTTTTGAAACCGCGAACTCTTTTGTTTGGAGCTTCGAGAGGATTTTATCGTTTTAAATCGTCTCTCCCTATCTTGGATGATGAGTCTAGTGATGCATTCAGCGCTGAGAAAAGGCGTTTGAGTCATTTGCGGAATGTAGGTATCTTGGCGCATGTAGATGCTGGCAAAACAACTGTCACTGAGCGCATGCTTGCATTGGCTGGTGTTGTTCATGCTCCTGGATCTGTGGATGATGGAAACACTGTCACGGATTATCTTCCAGCGGAGCGTGAAAGAGGTATCACTATACAGTCGGCAGCTATATCCTTCGAATGGGGCTGGCACAATCACTACACTGGTGATGATTTTGAAACCAATGATAATGCACAAATACAACTAATTGATACACCAGGACATGTTGACTTTTCGGTGGAAGTTAATAGATCAGTTGCTGTTTTGGACGGAGCCGTCCTTGTCGTAGACGCAGTGGCTGGTGTTCAAGCCCAAACTGAAACAGTATGGAGAGCCATCACACGTCCAACTATCAATAACCATTCTCAAAACATGCCTGTCCTAGAACATTTTCACGAACCCTTGCCTTGTCTGGCGTTTATTAACAAAATGGATAAAGAAGGTAGAAACTTTGGTGCTGCTCTTCTTTCGTTGAAGCTAAAACTCCAAGGTGCAAATCCCATTCCCATGCAAATACCTCTCTTTCGCGCCATGAACAAAACCGCAACATCTAGTAAGCTTCTGGATTCAAATGTTGTGGCACTGTCCATCCAGCAATGCCTAAATCGAGATGATGGAAATACTGGAGAATTCATTGGCGTCGTTGACCTGGTTCACATGAGAGCTATTTTGTACCCTGAGGTGAAAACAAACGATATTGAAGAGAATGCTCCCAATGTGATCCAGCTTATAGATTCAAAGACGCATGATCCAATCGACCCTAATTGCCTGGTGACTCAGTTGGCATTGTCATCTCGTGCGGAGTTAATTGCTGCACTAGCCAATGTCGATGAAGCAATGGAAGAATACTTTTTGCTTGAAGAGGAACCCACCAATGCGGAAATTCGTGCTGCTCTTCGCCGTGCAACCCTCGAGCGAAGAGTGTTACCTGTCATGGCTGGAGCCGCTTTGAAAGGAAGAGGAATCGAACCTCTTTTGGACTCCATCGCCGATCTTCTTCCATCTCCGTTGGATCGTCAACCGCCGGCAATTACCGAAATTAGTAACACGTCGGAAAGATCCACGAAAAAGAATGCTAAAAAGAAAAGATCATCTTCTGAAGAAGACGAAAAATATGGCATCGGGCATCCGCTTCACTCTTCTCTTCTTGCCCTTGCATTTAAAGTGGTTCACATGAAAGGGCGTGGTGGAAGTGGAGATGGTCGTGTAGTCTTTGCTCGAGTCTACTCAGGAGAAATAAGAGAACGTGATCAAATCGAGGTTGTTTCACCTCCAGCGCCAGGTGAGGTCGTCAAGACCTCTAGAACAGAGAGAATATGTGGAATGTTGGAATTAGCTGGCGGAAAGTTTGACAACTTGGAAGGAGGAGTCTGCAAGAGTGGTGATGTATGCGCTTTAGTAGGCCTCAAATCAGTGAAAACTGGGGATACGATCATGTTCCCGAGAAAAAGTAAGGTTTATTTGTCAGGAGTATCCTCGCCCAAACCTGTCCTTAAGGTCCGGATTGAACCAGAAACATCGTCTCAACAGCAGATGCTGTCTCATGCCCTTTCGCTTCTAGCAATCGAAGATCCGAGTCTTCTTGTTGAAGAAACAGAGAGCGATACGCACATATCAGGACTAGGTGAATTACACATTGAGGTGGTTGTAGACCGTTTACTTCGGGAGTTTGGTCTTGATGTCATAATCGGAAAACCTGCCGTATCATACAGAGAAATGTTGACTGAAAAGTTGGAGACGCCAGGGCTCTTAGAATTTAAGAGAACCATCGGAAACTCGCAACTTCAGGCAGAGCTTCATTTGGTTTTGGAGCCTAACTTGAATTGCGCTTCTGCTGAATCTTCGTGCATCATGCTTTCTGATCCTACGTTTACCATTGGACCAGATGCTCGTACATTTTTAGGACTAGATGACGATATGGACGAGAGCGAAATGTTGCAACATTCTGAACTGGCAAAGGCTCTTGTATTGGGTTGCCAAGGAGCATTGAAACGAGGAGTTCTAGGATCAAATCCCATGGCTAATGTGCATTGTCATATACTAAATATTGACGCAGAAGGAGGATGTTCCGCTTTACAAGCCATGCCTGGAGCGCTTCGTGCTGCTGCTGCTCACATTATTCAGGAAACTTTAATGAAAAATAAAGATTCTTGCACAATATTGGAACCGACAATGAGTGTTGAGGTGATGGTTCCAAATGACATGGTTGGATCTGTTTTATCTGATTTAACTTCACGACGAGGCACAATTGGCGATGTCGATATTGGTAATGGAGACTCTCACCACTCGAAAGCATTGATTCGAGGAGATGTCCCACTCGTAGAAATTTTAGGATACGCTAATGCCTTGAGAAGTCTGACTTTAGGAGAAGGGGTATTCACATCGGAGTACAAGGGGCACTCTCCCCGAAATTAGTACATATAAATAATAACTTTTTGAAATTATCAGTCATAACTTGATCTTTAACTTTTATTTCTCTTGAACTCCAGCCCGTCTTTCCTTTAAAATCTCTTTTACCTTTCTTCTGCCATTGCCGCTGCACGTTGTGCTAAAGCTCCTTTGTCTAGTCCTTTCATCCACTCTGGTGGGTCAGATTCAAAGAGACCACAAGAGACAAATATTGGATAACCAAATTGTTGGCTAAGACGACCAGCCATTTGCCATCCCAAAATTTGATCTTCACTATCTCCTCCAACAAGTTGTGAGCACGAGACTTCTCCGTCTCCAAAGCCTTTATACTTGGTTCGGGGAAATCCCACTACAAGAGATCCCATTATAGGAATGCCTTGACCTTCTATACTACCTGCGTCGCCATGACAATCCACAGCCCCCCAGCCAAGCCAAATCATGGCAGCATTTTTCAAGAAAACAATGGTGCCTATGATGCCAGCGTCGTTCATCATCATTTGATTCATTTTCCCTGCCAGATCCATATCATAATCAAAATTTTGTGGTAAAGGAACTCCAAAGGTGAGATGACTAATATTGCTGCTAGCACCGAGCTCTGCTGATACGATTGCATTTTGACCATTCATCATGTTGGACATTTTTTGGTGACAAAGAATTTGGAATATTGCATTTATTTCGAACCTCCAAGTTTCGAGTTTAGTATGACAAGTTGCTTCAAATTTTGCATCAAAATTTGCAACGAGCAGTTCTTGTTGCAAAACAAAGATTCAAATAAATTTTAATAGCTTTATTCTACAAGCGGAAGGAGTAGAACAGCACTTATCCTCATTTCCGTCATATCTGATTGAAATATCTCTCTTGCTTTATTCTATAAGCGGAAGGTGTAACACAGCAACTATCCTCATTCCTGTGATATCAAAAGTTGAAATTACATTTTCTTGCCGCAATCCATATTTCATCCACATCTGGTGTGTTTGAAAAGTCGATGACATTTTATCCATGGAAGATATTTTGAATAGAAAAAGAGTGAAGTGATAGCTTGGTAGAACTGTGAAGTTTTTTGCCTATAGGAAAGAATAACCTAAAAAGGAGTTACGGACATATGTGCATAACGTTTGAGTATCTAGAATTTTGTGTAACATGTGCAGTCATCCCAACAAGTGGATGCTACTTCCACCTCATACAACTAAGCTAGTCCAGTCATTCCTAGGACTTGTAACTTACTAAAGGTACATTTACGAATAATGTGGTATCGTACACACAACGATGAACACCCTTTGTATAATACTA
>CAAAJI010000006.1:374060-462194 GCA_900642245.1 Fragilaria radians | reverse complement strand
GAAACTAATCGGCAACAATTATCTAAGGATATTGAAAAGTACGACGTTCTGTAATAGGACATTTGCCATTACCTTGATCCTTAATGACTTATTTTGAGGAAGAAAATTGAAGGTAACCACGGACAGAGATTGCGTTGATAAAATTGATGATCCAAAAGGTAAACATTTTATCTAAATTTCTTCTATTAAAAGGAGATGTAATCTGTTATGCGCTGCAATGAACGCACACTAATACAAAGTGATAAAGTTAATTTATGTCTTGTTTTTATTGATGCAAAGAATTTATCATTAAGAGCAGATTTTTAATTAAGGACAATTCCAGAATAAATAATATATAAAAGGATTTATCGTAGATTTTAATACAAGATTTAATTTCAAATCGTCCACTAAAATGTAGCTTCTGCCGCCAATATCAGTCAGCGCTTTGGAAACATGCTCTCTCTTCATCATTGACATTGTGACCTGCACTTAGCTTGGATGGGATGATCATGCAAACATTTAAATGCCTGCAACTAACCAGAATGGAGGGTAATATGTTACGTTTGATACCTAGATATCAAAAATCCGCATTCTGCTAAATAATTATAACTGTATGACACATCACCAAAAATCATCAAACGTACTGTTTGGATGCCAATTTGTTGGCATTTTCACGTTCTTTATTGAGTCCTGATAAAGGATGGCAATCTGCATCGCGAAAGTTTTTACAAAATTTACTTTTGCTCCAAACCATCACACCTGGTAAAAGAGAATTGATGGGCATCTCAAACTTTGGACCGTTCAGAGTGCTATTTCTAACTTGGGACAATGAAATTTGATAGGTGAAACTTGAAGAAATTTGATTCTACTAAGGGAAACGTTTGCAGTATAATCTTTATTTTATGCTGAAAGGTGTTCAGCATCTTAATATTAAATTATGCAGATTTCCTTCTTAAAATGGTATCGGAAAGTGAGTATGTAAAGTGTTATAGAGCTCTGTAATACTAATGGAAGTCACGAGAGGTATGACTTCAATTCCAAACTCATTGTAATGAGATGATTTCTCGATGGGAAGAATATACTTTATAGGAAAGATTTAAACTGGTGCATTTTTTGCTATATCATGATAGACAACATTTTGAGAAAAGAGGTATTTTCAGCACTCCTTTCGTTATAGGTTATTGGATGCAAGCATAGCTCATTAATCTTTCATACGTGACGAACAGATTTACTTGTTTATTTCATAAATGAGCTAATCATGATTTCTAAATCTCGATGCCTCTTATTTCAGAATAGCATCACTTACTAAACTCACTTCATTTTCCATTGAAAAGAATTCTATTGAGTTATCAATAGTTTTTTTATTATGACATGACATTGACTTCATCATCAATGAAAAAGAATTCTATTGAGTTATCAACTGTTTTTTTATTATGACATTGAAACTTTGGTGTTTTTGATGCAGAAAAATAGTCATTGTATTGCATAAATTGAAGTAAATTTCCAACAATTAACTTATATACCCATCGCTATTCAAGGAAAGTGCCACATTCTTTAACATTGATCGAATTGTCTTGCTGTCCAAAGACTCAAATCGTGCTTGTGTTTTTTGATGTAAATTGTAAATTCAACGAAAAAGTTCATCTTCGTTCTTGAATTAGGTCCCTTTAGTTCCTCTTTGATTTTTCCGAATTGGAAGAGCCATGGAAAAGCTTTCAGAGGAAGCCTCGCACGGCTATAGTATTCCTTCCGAGACTTAGATTTCTTGCTATTGCAAGTTTCACTGTGCATGAGGAAAATTATTACCGAAATTTTAGGAATCATAAATTTTCACTCACGATGTTAGAAAAATCGTATCGAATCTTTAGGAACCCCATTAATTTTTCACTGACGTGGATTCTATCATCCTTACTCAACCCGAAGTGTTGTTAGAACGTGTTACATTTTGTGATTCAATAATTATTACAAGATATGCTAACATCAAGAATTTTGCATCTCATTGCAATCACTTCTTCATTTACTTCTTGCCGCTGCTTTTCTGCCATGTCATCCTTTTACGGACTTTCTGATCGTTCCATGTCAGGGGAAGTAGTCCCAATGTCAAAATTCGAAGGAAAGGTTTTATGTATTGTCAATGTTGCTTCAGCATGCGGCTACACTAAGTCCAACTATGAACAACTTTCGCAATTGTACGATGAGTTCCCGGGAACACTTGAAGTCCTAGCATTTCCATGTAACCAATTCGGAGCGCAAGAACCGGTATGTTCAAAAGTTGTCAATGCAGAAAATATCTTCGAAACTAATTTAAATTGAAAATTGTCCAATATAAATGACAGGGAAGCCATGACCAGATCTGTGAGTTTGTTTCCTCTAAACCAAGTTTCAATGGTGCGGACAAAAAGTTTACCTTTTTTGAGAAAGCGGATGTGAACGGTGCTAAGGCACGTGAAGTATACACCTTCCTAAAGTCGAGCACCGGAGGAGGAGACATCGGTTGGAACTTTGAAATTTTTCTCGTGGATCAAAAGGGAAATCCTATCAAGAGGTTTAAGTCCTCTAGATCTCCTTTAGCTAATTTGAAGCCTGTTATTCAAAGCTTAATTTAGTAAAGTTACAGTTACCGCAGAATCAAATTGGCTGGTGCAATTGAAAATATTCAATTATGGAATCTACGTAACCGTATAAGCAAAATCAGCATCAGGTGAAAATCAAAGCAAAACGTGTGGGTGATGCAAGGCACCATTCTTCCCCAAATATATTCACAAATTGAAACCCTTCACGATTACAATAAGAGTGTATACCATTAAAAATTCTGTCGTTGGCGCTGCAGGAAATGTATCATCTGATCAAGTAGATTACGCTCCTAACTTTTCCTTCAACTATTCATGTAACATATTTTTTCAGCAATTGAAAAATAACTGCACCTGAATTTAAAAATATTGAACTCTGTTTTAATAACAGAAGACACATGTGCCTTAGTATATTTAATTGAATACACATGCCCAATAAATAGGAGCCACTTGTTTTAATCATGCTCGTGATGATTACGATAATGGGAAAAGCAAAGCGTTGTAGTTGATCATCTTGCATTGGTTACCAAAGTCATCTGGAGTGTCACATTAGATATGCAACTGGTATGCAACCATTTCAACAAGCTATCCAGAATTGATTTCATCCCCTTCAACTGAGACAGATCGATCGTATTCATCGATTCTCCAAGTGATACTTGGAAATTTGACTTTTACGAAGTTATTAAATTCAATTGCGTAAGGCCGTAAGTAGTCTTCCATCTTGCGGCGAAGGGATACCGGAATGGAGCCTTTGTAAACGTAACTAGGATTTACTCGACGCTCCAAATCACTTTGAGATAAATTTTCAAGCGCCTTCGGGACGCTATCTACTCCAATATGCGTCAACACTTTCCCCAGAAATGTGTAGGGCTCTGTGGATATGTCTTTGTAATTTAAAACAATGATTTGGTCAGTAGGAAAATGTACCAGAAACCTCGCTAGTGATGCAGCGTAATCGGACCGTTCAGTATGCGTTCTACTCTTTAAACGAGTCATATAAAAGTCGTCATCATGAAGTTTGAGATCGAATTCCCTATCCTTCATCGAATTATTGTGCGCATTCGTTGCCATCTCATCGTTTCCGAATTCTCCTGGTCTTAATCCTCGAGCGGAGTTCCAATGTTCCATAATTATTGCAGACCAAGCTCGTTCCACAAGGTCACGGGCAATAAATATAATTCGAGCGTCAGGAAATAGATTATGGATCTCTTCAATGTCTCTTTCGTTCAATGCCATATAACAAGGAGTTATCTCCCCTTTCAAGAGGTGACTCCCTCGTGGAAACTGGCGACTGTACCAGCCCAGTCCTTTCCATCGATTCCAATCCCAGAAGTGTACTTCTTTGGACTTGGATAAGCCAATTTGAGGGATTTTCAACAGCATCTCGTACAACCACGTAGTCCCAGCTTTCTGAGCGCCAATGCATAGGAAGTCAACTACTACAAAGAGATTTTGAATATCTTGACGAGATTGGGAATCATCAGTTCGAGAAGGCGATCGCCGCCTTTTTTGAGATTCTACATTCTCCCCGTGCTCTGTTTTTTCTGTCAGATTCTTTTGAAAGTCCTGAAGTAAACTTGCAAAGTCGCTCATGAAAGAAATTTGGCAATGTTCGAAATAAATAATGGTTAGGTCTTCACTAACTTCATCCTTAATATGGTACGTTGAACCTGACCCATTTGATTTATGTCATCAAAAATTAGCCATTTACTAATTTCCGCCTAAAATGTAGAAAATTACAAAGAACTGACAAAAGGTTCTAAATCAGTAAGACGTTTTAAGCGAAGCTATTATTCCGATTTCAAATACTAAAATGAAAGATATGGCTTCGTGAAACATATAGTCAAAAGCAGATCGTAATTTTATATTTGTGGCACTACCTGTTAAAAATCCTATTCACTTTGAGTAGTCTCTACTTTTTTTGTTTTAAGAATGGAAAAGGTCATAAAGATGATAAGGTGCAGAAGCTATTAAGAACCTAAGGAAGATGTCCCCAAGTATCCTGGAGGCTTTTGCATGCTCAAGGATGCATACCAGGAAAAGTACATTAACGGCCTGATGCTGTAAGGCTTTATGTCCAAACATTTTTGCAAACAAGGTTGTGGCAATCATGGCTGGAAGGCTAAGCCAATGGGGTAATATAAATCCAGAATATTGTATTATGTACCGTACTACATGAGAGGAGGCTTCAAAGATGCCAAGACATTACTACTGTCCAAAACGTTTGATAAGGCAAATTTAGTTAGAAACATGATAACTAGGAAATGCTCCGAAAATAAAAGAACCTATATTTTTTCAAAATTCTTTTAAGAAATATTATCCACATCCCAACAGAGTTTTTTCTTCTTTAGCCAGTTCTAAAGTTGCAGAGTGATCCCAGGCTAATAGCTTGTCCCACTTTATCTGTTTTTGAAATTACTCTGTATTGGCACTATTGAGAGTGTTTCACAACTGCATTAAATATTTTGTAAATCAAATTTTCAGTAAAGATGCCTGCATTGCTCTCTTTTGTGGGACCATTGTTTCTTTTACTGATCTTGGATTCAATCTTCTCCAAACCTTGAGATTTTATCATCTACTTGAATCCAAAGTCCTAGGTTGCTACTACTAAATCACTTATATGAATCTCTCTATTCACATTATCAGAAAGCACTAAGTATCTAAATTTCAGATAAACTCCTCCTCTCAAACCTAAGCCTTGTCTTGTGACCTTTCTCTTTACCTTCTGTGTCTTCGCGGCCACTTTTATAGGAAAGAGTTCTAGAGTTGATAAAATGAATTTGGTACCTAGTTTTCTATGAAAAATCTCTTAGCGAGATGGAATTTACAAGCATGATAGTATGATATGTATGACCAAAATTACTCCTATTTGAAACCTAGTCGAGGAAACCAACAACAACACTCCCCCTGTTGGTTGGAAACATACCTTCCATGAAGATCAAGGTCCTTATTGATTCGGAAATTCCCGAGCGATATCGTTTTCTGGCTATTTTTTTCTTGACAAAGAAGTCTATCTCGTTCAGATTTGTATTCCAATGCCATAGATACCAATGATTCCATAGCCTTGTGCACTCCTGTCCCATCAAGTGCACTCGCTTCTACATGCTTGAGTCCATTTCGTAAGCACCAAAGCAGCACCATATCCTGATCTGGATGGGAACGATCTTCACTATTGAGAACCGAGTCGAGATAGCATCCATCGTTAATCCACTCTCCGTGAGTGGCCATGTAAGTACTGGTTATTTCTCGGATTTCTTTGACTCGACGTGGGCTTGTTACTTTAGGTTCCAATACTGGAGGATCCACACGATACTCATAGGGAATATCTTTACCATGGTAACCATCAGTAAGTCCCAAGACAGTTCTTTGCGGAATTAAGAGCTTCTGACGCTCAGGTTGTGATGTACGTTTTCTTGCTGCAAGAATGTCAATTTTGTTGCCTACGATGAGAACAGGAAAGGGTAATTTTTGATGCAAGTTTTCATCCAGGACTTTCATTCTCTGAACTAAGTCTGAGTACCATCCCAGTAAAGTGGAAAAGGACGTACTTGACGTTGCATCGTAAACCAACATGGCCGCATCCGCGTGTCGAAAAAAATCATCGCTCAGGGCAGCGGTATATTTTGCTTTCCTTTCTCTTCCTGCTGTATCCCACACTTGTAACGTAGCTGTTATAGAATTATCCTTTGTTTCAGAAACAGTCGCCGGGGAATTATGGTCTCCGTTGATTCTCTGTTCTCCCGCGTTTGGTGTTGATGATGCTGGAATGGCGGATGAAACCTGTACTCGACCGGTATAAAAATCTGAGCCCATTGTAGGAACTCGTTTTCCGCGTTCGAATGTTCCTCGGAAGTAGCGTCTCACAAGCGACGTCTTTCCTGCACCGGCAGCACCAAGGATGATGCAAGTGCATCGTTTGGTATTTGATTTAACCTCCATGAGAATCTCATCAGGAAGAAAAGTTGAATTGATACATTTACTAACAGTCGCAACGGTACTGTGAGTAGTGATGTGCTAGTGGCAACACCAGTATCACTACGGGATTAGCAAGTTTGAGCTTAAAAATCAATAGTTGAATTCTTACCTCTTAATTGTGCACTTGATACCACAACAAATTTTGGGGTAATACAAGTCTTTCTTTAGACAAATTCAGTTATGAATAATTTATGTGTTTAAATAGTTTCAATTATTTTCATGCCCATCACATAATGTTGGAAAAATTGCTTTGATTCAAATATTTTTGAGCTATTTTTAACTCTTACCTTGCCACAATTTGAGAGAAATACAACAACTACAGAAATAGTGGTAGTTGGATCAAACTTCTTGTTGCTGTCCAAACTTTCATTTTAGAAATGCTCTAATATAGGTACTCAGTTAAATTCCATGGACTGATCAATGTGCATAATACTTGTTGGTTATCTCCATATTCTAAGGAAATATCATCTTCACAAGATATTCAACATGAAATATCAATCTATAAACATTCTAGGGATTCCAACTCACTGTTTGGTCAATCAACATTGAACTCTAAAGAAGATAGCAATTCTTTGCCAAGATGTAAACTTACTGAAGAAAACTATATTGGTAACTAATACGGCCGTGTATATGTTAATTTTTTAATGAGAGCAGCGTTGTTTGTGCTTTTCCCAATTTGTGTTCAATACAATGCTACTGTATTCCCCGTAGTTTTGCAAATGAATTCATAGGAATAAAAATGTGACGACTGAGTTGAGTTACATCAAACCCGTTTGATTTTTTTTACAGTAGCTATACTATAAAATCCACATTACAAAAGGTTTACCATGGCCGTTACAGCATCGCAAGAACGAGTTCATCGACTCACCTCGCGACTAGAGTCTGCCGATGACATGTTTTTATCACCGCTTGAGTTTTACCATCTTGGACTTATACTTCGCGATAATGCCGAAATAGCAAAACCATTGGAAGAATACTTCATGAGTCTTCCAAATGATTTCCTAACAAAAACATTGCGTGATTTGACACAAGCGTATAAAACGGTCGTTATAAGTCAGGACTCAACTTTGGAGGATATTCAAACTGCTTCAATATCGATAGGTTGTCTGTTTCGCCAATCGCCAATAATTTGTCTCACAGGCTATACCTCTGAACTTTGTCTGATGCTCTCACAAGCTTACAACATCTTATCAAGTCGTACTTTGAATTGGGAAGCGGAGCGATCTATTTTTATAGACTCCATGGAAAGCATTCTTATTCATGGATTCTTGCCATCTTTGAAGAATTCTGAAGACAGAACTCAAAACGTAGTAGCCCTTGTTCACATTTTGTGTGAGGATGACGAATACACATTTCTTGGTGATACTTTACATGCTCCAAACTCTACATTCCTTCACTCTATTGGCATTATGTTTGATTCAAATCCTGAAGAACGTGATTACTTAGTTCAAATGTTGGAGAATTGTCCTACATCGAAAAATCAAGGACCCAACACTGCATCAGAAGGCAAAAGTACGAATCAGATGGCGAAAGGCCAAAAGGACAAATCCACTTTGGGAGATCCCAAACTTGAAATCCAACGTCGAATTCAAAAAGTCAAAGATGTTCTTCCTGAGTTGGGCGATGGATATATCGAATGTGCCTTATCCTTATTCGACGGAGATGTATCCTCAACCGTTTCAGCTTTGTTGGACCCATCCTCCTTGCCGCCAACTCTTCAGCTCTTAGATTCCAAACTTCCATCTCGTCGAAAAGAGACAGCCACCTCTACTTCATACGTCTTGGATGACGATGAAGCTAAGCGCTTGATCAAGGAGCGACACGCATCTTTGGAACGACAACAAGAAATGGAAGCTTATGCTCTCACTGTCGTCAACAAGGAATATGACGATGATTATGATGATCAGTATGATGAAATGGATGCAGTTGGTGACTTGGGTGGAAAGGGAAGTACCTACGATGACATCAGCTTTGCTCAAATCAAAATATACAATCGTGCCGTACGAGAAACAGAATGGGAACAACAATATTGGGACGAAAACAGGAATGTCAATCGAGATTCAATGTCAAATGTATCCAATTCCAAAGATACTTCCATAGATGAAGGAAGAGCAGCTTCGAGCTTTCGAGGCCCCGACAAAGCTAAGGGAGGAAGAATCATAGGTCCAGACGGTAAAGTTCTACCGAAATCCAAGCAAAAGCAACAACCCCCACCACCTAATGTGATTAAAGCTACGACTTCAGCATCGCAGTCTAAGGTTCCCTCATCAGAAAACCCCCCAGGATCAGATAAGCAGGATTCTGCGACTTTGAGCAAAATTCAAAAACGTCGGAAAAATGACAATAAAGCCAAGATTGGAAATCATCATCGAAAAGATAGGGCGGGAAAGAAACAAAATGGACTTTTCTGAAGTGATGAAGCAATCTAAAGAAAAATACTGGATCCTTACTGAATTCATGATAGATTTGACATGGATGCACATTTGTGACGCGTACTTATCCTACAACTATGTCTCAAACTAAAGTGAAATATAATTACTAGACACAATACTTGCAAGCCCCTTAAGCCTTTTTCATTCATTTTTAATATTCCATAATGAATAGCCTAGTCATCTACAAAACTTTGTGATTCGCTTCAGCTTTCGAGTTTCAAAATATTCGAATCGTGGCTGTGAAGGCAATGGTGAATTTTTTGTTCGCACAAAGGCAAGCATTGCACCGTGCTGCTCGTCCTCTTCGTCAGCTTCCCATTCGACCTTGACACCCTTTTCCTTCATGATATCCTTCACAGGACCCCATGAAAAACGAACTAAATTAGGATAGCCAAAGAGTGGGTCTTCAAATTTTCGGGATATCCATTCCTTACATTTGGGGTCACTTGGGTAACCACTCCCATAGTCACGATCTAAAGGAAAATTTGGCTCAGTAAATGACCAATTCTCGAGGATGAGATCTCGCGTCACCTTTGCCACTTCGGTGGGTGATGTCGACAAGAAAAAAGCAAAGCAAATAACAGGAATTTTAAAATCATCAAAAAGGATATATGAGTTAACAAAAAGGAATTAAAAGTAACTTACAAATGGAAGCGGCAGAACAATGGACATAATTTGCGTCTGCCTTTTTCTCAACAACGAACTCGATACCCTCACCGTCAAATACAGTGTCCAAGAGTTTCTTGTACGTCGATTCTCGACCCACTGTATCAATGAAACATTTCGAAATAACGACACCAGAATCTAAAAGACAGCGAATCATTTGGATAGCAGCATCATGGCTCATAGTATTTAAATTGTAGGTATCCTGTCGTAACATATTCCCAGAAATTTCGGACGCATGTAGTACCCGAAGGACGAAACCAATATTCGTTTCGTTGATGGTTGATTCAAAGAGTCGATTTCGCATTTCGACCGACATTTGTTTGGAGTCATTGTATCCTGCCAGGGGAAAACTTGCATCATCATTCCAATACGCCAAGGCATACACCATAGGACCCAAGACTGGACCTCGTCCTGCCTCATCAATACCTACCGTTACACCTTTTTTCGCTTTGGCAGGTGGTGGAATGTCAGAAACTAAAATCGGTCCATCCAAAGAGTGATGTGGACCATAAATAAGTGTATTGAGATGATCTTTCGTCTCCTCTCGAGATAGTTTCGGCTTTGCATTTGACACCATGATGAATCAAAAGTATGAAAGATGTGTGGGGATTTGTTCTGGCACTGAAAAGATTTGGCGCGCTAAAATTTGCAAAACCTATAGCCTGCACATTGTTTAGCCGTAGCTTGGGGCGGTTCAATTCTGTCACCTTCATCTTGAACCATGCCTTACTTTAATAAGTATCCCTATAATATATTGAAAGCCCTTCTTATTGACAGATGCCTAACTTGAAGATAAAAAATTTCATGATTCATTACATCATCAAAAACATTGAAAAACAAATCAAAGTCCATTAAGTAGCATGCTATCAATTACTAAAAATTTTGATGAAAGTAAAGGTGAAGAAAGTAATATGTATTGCTGTGATTTTCTAATAAAATTTATTAAGCATAAATTCTTAGAAAATGTGATTATAGATAACGTGAAAATTAAATATATTAACACAACTATTTGGCGACAGAATCACTGCGTTATTGAATTAAATTCGAAAAAATATGCTAGAACAATTATGAAATAAGTTCATGATTCTCAGTGAAGCTACTTTGATTTTGCTTCTTTTGACGATACATTTGGATTCCTAATTGGAATTCAAACACAACTTATGTCATGTGATATATACGCTAGATTAAAGTTTTAAATGTGCTTTCTCAACATAAGAGAGAACGGATAGTGATAAAAAAATATATTGCGTCCTTAGCCCAGAATCATGTTCTCATGTCAAGGATTTAATTTCCTAAAGATCTTTTTTTAATTATATCTTCAATTAATTCAGTATACAAGGGAATTTCATATTCAAATTATGAGAGCCTATTTTTTATGCGTTTGGATGTTGATGAAACCAAGGATATCAGTGTCATTCAAGACTTCATATTCCTCAAGATCATTTTTCTAAGTTAAATCTTCCTTTAATTTTGAATCCTAGCTTTTCTGCTTTCAAGCTGCAATCAATCATACACGGAAAGTCAATTAGAGCCTAATATAAATATGCTTTTAAATCCAATTATTTTTGGGATAAGAAGATAGTCTAGGTTGATTGTAAAGGTGCAAGCAACTTTGGCGATATCGGTGGTGATACTGAAATCCAGCTATCTACATGTAATTCAATGCGACAAAAATGATATTCACGATTATGAACTTGATACTTTCATGTTCATGAACTTGCTTTTAATCAATCGAATGTAATCTTTCACTTTAACTTACATACACTGGCATTGATTTCTGATTTCAAGGATCTAGATACCAGATGCTCAGTATCAGTAATTTTCAACATTTTCGTGAAAGATCCTCTGCAAAGGAAATGGTGATGTCTGATCTGAATCCATTTGTGACTTTGTAGAAGTGATATCCTGTTTCCCCTTGGCACTTCTCACCTCATTTCAAGTCAAACATGATTGACTGGCGCATCCGGCTTATCAATAAATTTGAGCCATTCTAGTTTTTAGTTTTTAGTTTTTAGTTTTTAGTTTTCAGAGGGAAGTGCAAAACAAGGACAAGTAAAAAAATCTTATCTATAGTGAATTTTTAATCTTGCCACTTTTTCAAAATTGGGTCAGAATTTTTTTCTCATCGACTACGCACGCGACACAATGCTGGAAACTCAATAGTTGTGACACTAAAATTCTACTTGGAAAAGAATCTTCTTTTCTCTGTGGAAGAAATACTCCTTTGATGAATTTCTTCTCTCTCTTCTTTTCTTTAACCTGAAAGGTCTTTTTTCTCTCGTTCTTTCAAAATTGACATGTTGTATGGTTGCGAAGAAGTTAAGGAACCTAACATAAAGGCTGGTGTTAAACAGAGTGACAGCTCGATTCTTCGCGGAAGACCTTCTGGGTGGATCCCATTAGCGTATCCACTATCAGCGCTGTTTGTACCATCGGACAGCCAGAATCCTTTACCTCAAGCGCGAGAGACCAGCCTCTTTTTCCCTCTAGACAAAGACGTATTGCGCGCTGCCGTTCGTGAATTGTTGATACTTGACGGATCTCTAGACTCAGTTACTCTCAAGCTTAAACGGGAAGTTGTCAAACTAGAATCTAATACAAACCCTGCAATACAACCTTACGCTCTTGGTCCTAATTATATCATCCATCTTGAAGTTGGGAAGTGGAAAAAGTTAGGGCGGGAAAAGTCTTGCTATGAGGATAATTCCTTTAACACTAAGTCTCAGAAGTTGGATGGAACGAAGCGCAAACTGCAATCATTCAATCACCATCATCACGAAAAAACGAAGAAGTCGAAATCAATTGAGTTGAATTCGAAGAGTCGAGACTGCAATGAAAGCTATTTAGAAATTGAACCAATCTATATTGATGCGAATTCCTTCTCTTCATGTATTGCAGAAACCTTAGTTGACGTAATTGTTGACCGTGCAGGCTTAAATGGGAAGCAGAATCTTCTAGAGATTGGCGATGAATCCAATAGTGAAGGCGTAGGAAAGTTACTTGACACAACGTCTTCGAACGTGAAAAAAGAATCAATCAAGAATAATAATCCTGCCAAAAACAATGAAACTCTTGACCTTTCTTCGTTCATAGATATCAACCATCGCAACGAAAATGGAAGTATTATCTTACTGCGTTCTGAATTACCGTCATTGATACATACATCGATTGCTTCGGAAATGTCATTGAGAAGTATTGCACTCACAATGGTCACAAACATGTGCATGTCATTTGAATCGGCTGCTCTTCGAGATTTTCTTGGCTACAAAACCAGCTCAATGACTCGAGATAGACTCCTTAGAATCTTATCAGATTATCTTTTTGATATAAGTCATGCTATATTTGCCTGGAAGCAAACAGAGAGCGAAATTGTATCAGAACGTTCAAATTCGTTTCTGCCCTCGCAGACCAGTTACTGTCAAGGAATGGATGGTTTGGTACGAAATTCCCTTTTCGATGCAAGGGCCTTGAAGAAAATTGGAGGAATAGATGAATCTAGTATACTTCGTCACGCGATTGAGATATCTCGTTCTGAGCTTCGAAATGAATCGTGGGAAACCTTTGCAACATCGGTTACTGGTCGGCGACTGCTGTCGCATCACAAAAATGGCAAGGCAATGTTGGTTGGCCAAAAGCGTCGAGGTCATCGCGTTAGGCAATATCAACGTTTTACTTTTTCAGAAATTTTAGGAAGTTCCTCCAGTTCTCAAGTCTCGTCGATCACCTCCCAAATTGGGATTCATAATTCCAAAATGAATTCAGTGACTACAGATTCGTCTGACTTTGCAGAACATTCAGATATCTTGGATGAATCATCTGAAATTATTAAAATTAATCTTATAAGGGAAGTTGGAGAAAATTGGGGATTCCTCTTGTCTCGTGAGGGTGATATCTGCCTTGTAGAACGAGCGACTGAAAAATATTCGTTGCAATGTGGAGATATTCTACTCTCAGTTCAAAACGAGAAAGGAGAGCTTGTCGGACCACCAGTTTCAAAGGCTGAAAATCAGAATCCAAACTGGTTCCAAAACATAGTCAACATGTTCATGGAAAACTCTTGCCTTTGCGTAGAGGTTAGAAGAATGGGATATAATTAAGTCAGGAGAAAAATTAGGGATGCATCGCATCTGTTCATATTGCTCAAAGATAACTTTGAATTTAATGTATTAAATTTAAATTGCATATAGTATATAAATACTAATACCATGATGATTGATTGGAGACTTTAGGGGATCCGAATCATTACACTCAAATCACCTTCCCTTTTGAAACCATTACTTTTTCATAAAGGTGGATATTTGTATATTGTAGGAAAAACAAAAAAACTGTTTGCGCAAATACAATTATACTTCAAAATGAACAGTGTTCTCTCTGTCTCTCTTAATCTTCATCATTCTCTACGCGATTTGCCTAATTGTGCTACTTGAGGGTACAACCTTCCTCGCAGTCAATGCTGCATGGATCAAACTCATCAATGGCATTCCTCTAACAGTACAAAGATGAAATGCGTTACTGCTTGTCAATGGTGACTGATATCAAGCAGAATAATGAAAGAAAAGGATTTATAATTACAGTCACGTTTTTCCTTTGTTGTATAGATGCAAAATTCATTGAAAACTAATTTTCTGTAGAAATATGAAGAGGAAAATTATTCAATAATTCAATACAAATATTTATTTGCTTAAAACGTTTATCCAATTGACATATTTCATAAAATATATTTGTGAATCAATCCTATAGAATTTTCATCACCAGCTAAGTTTTAGTACAATATCTTGTAGGATGTACTGAAAAGATTAGTGTCCCGTGGTACAGCCTCCCTATGTACACCTAGCAAATAAAGTTACTGGACATGAACAATTGCAATTACGTTGCTCTATTTACCCTGACATTTTGATTCCCCAATTCATAGAATTCCTCAATCCTTGAAGTTAAGCTTCTTATTATTCAAATGTTCTTACATTTCCATGAGAGTAAAACAGCCAAAGAAATTGCATGTAATGATTTCAAGAATAGTTAGAAAGTAAACTTGATGCTCAGGAAAGACTTCCGCTGTCATTGAGATCCCTACATAACATTAATATTTACTCAGGAATTCTTGAATTTTATTTGGCTTCTTTCATTTCTTGAGTGTTTCTATGATAGAAGACATCGCTTGCAATATGGATTTTTTCAACTGGTCATTATTTTGGTGAATGTTAGAGGGTGAAATGGGATTGGTTCTGCATCCAAAACCAAGGTGTCAGATTAGTTTAGCCTCAAAGTCTTGGTGTTGATTTGGAATTGATATCCATTTGGCAAATGGATATCAAAGAATGCGTTACGTAGGATTAGGTGAAAAGCATTGTGGGTGAAAATTGTGATTCGCTTCAATTGATACAAGCAAAGAATGCTCGAAATACTTAGAGGTAAATCCTCTGAGATGAATACTGGCATTTGGAATACAAATGTTAGAATTTTGTACTCTTTTTTCGATCGATTAATGTATTTGCTTAGCTTCTGCTTATCTTTGTATTCTCTTTTCTGCATACCACGAAAATGAGAAAGTTTGAGGTACTCATGACTTTATGTTTAATCGCAAGTTTAATTGGAGTTCCCCTCATCAGAAAATCATAGCATTGAAGGTTTCGGAAACAAAGTTTATGTCATTGGTATGATACCTTTCTCCTTCAGAAGCTGAAGGACTAGATTCGCTGAATCCTCCTGAGATCTCGCGTTTGTGGAAATGACAAGGTCAGGGTTTTCCGGTGGTTCGTAGGGTGCACTTATTCCGGTGAAATTAGGGATTTCTCCTCGAAGTGCCTTGGCATACAATCCTTTGGGATCGCGTTGTCGAAGAACTTCCAAAGGACAAGAAACGTAAACTTCCAAGAACCTGCTGGGCAACGGAGACGATGAGGATTCCATTAGCGTTCGTGCCATCTGACGATCCTGGGCATACGGTGACACGAAGGTTGCCAAAACAATTGTCCCATGATTCATTGCCCACAAGGCAACTTCAGCAGCTCTTCGTATATTTTCGACTCGATCGGAAGGGGCAAACGATAGGTCCCGATTCAAACCATGACGGAGATTGTCACCATCCAAAGACATGACTTGCCTTCCGTCTGAAAACAGACGACGTTCCAACATTTTCGCGATCGTAGATTTTCCCGATCCTGACAACCCCGTAAACCAAATAACGGCTCCTAAATGTCCATTTCTGATTTCACGTTCGCTACGCGTGACGGCTGGATCTTCCCAAACAATGTTTGGAGAGGAAATGGCTATCTTGTCTGCCATGGCAGAACGGAACAATGGGAGCAAGTAAAGAACTTAGGGTTTTTTGCCAGAGATCCGTTAAAAGTCCAACGGACAAAGCTTACTACCCTAAACAAATCCTCTAAAGCTTGAAACTGTTCTCCTTGTATTGTCCATGAATGTTGCTAACACTAACCCGTTACGACAATAAATAAATGGCTAATGAATCCTTTTGTAATTTTAGGCATTGAAATTTACAAAGATTATTTTTTAGGCAAGCTTTCACAAGAAATCACAATTATGAATGGAGGCGCATGACATTCCTAATTCCTTTGACAATGTGGGATGTACTAGTATTGGCAGTTTTCGCAAAGGAACGAAGCAGTGGAACTAAAATCTGCAAGAAGTCGAATATTTCACCCCTTCTTGAGGTCTGGAATGGGCTAATATATTCTAATGTAGCAGATGGAAGCATGATGAGTAACTGTCCTCTTTGAATGCATGGGCTGCCCAAATGAAGGCGAGACAATTCAAGAAGTCTATGTCAATGAAAATAAATGCCTCATCACTTAGTCTATTGGGATCAAGAACGGAATAAACGACATTACAAAAAGCTAAACTAATCCTCAAACAAGCAGTGAAAGATTTTTTTCTTGTGAAATTTAGGAGTTAAAACCTAGAAGATACCTTTCTTTCTTACTTCCAAGAACTCCTTCTCGAACATCGAGATTACAGCTCGACGTTGCAATTTATTTGCAGCTGTCAAGCATCCGTTCTCTGGAGTCCATGGTTCCGTTAGAATGGCCAAACCTACTAATTTTTCCAAGCTGCATAATCCTCCTTTCTTATGCTCTGCGGCCATGGAGGCCATAATAGCATCGTACAACTCCTTGCTATTCTTGATCTCAGCAAACTCACCCGAAATACCATTCTCTGAGGCCCATTTCATGGTGAATGGCTCACTGAGCTGCAACAATGCAATTGGACGGTCCATGTCTCCATCGCCGTAAACACAAATTCCACCAGCAATTGCATCGACAAAAGTTGAATTTCCATAGATCATTTCCATTTTTTCGAGGGCGATATATTCTCCACCTTTCATTTTGACCAAGTTTTTCTTTCTGTCCACAATACGAATACTGCCATCGGACATGAATTGACCAATATCACCTGTCATGAAGAAACCATCATCACGAAAGTCTTCCTTCGTCTTCTCGTGCATTTGATAATATCCGATAGAAATGCAAGTTCCACGCACAAAAATCTCGCCCCGTCCAAAAACTTTGTTTCCTTCATGGTCTGTTCGATCGGTGCTTTGATTGGGCAGAGTTAGGATTAGAGCCAGATAATCAAGAGGCATTTCGTTGGATACTCACCTCATATAAGGCAATCCAGCCTTATCACATACATCTGGAGTTGATTCCAATTTGACCTCAACCGATGGAATCGCATAACCTGCAATTCCAGATCGTGGATCATCCAGTGCCTGTATAGATAAGCCCGCGCAGGTTTCTGTCAGTCCCTGATAGATCAAGAAAGGAAATATAGTTCACAGTGAGAGATTGAGGGAATGGCTGCTCTGTAATTTACAAAACGGTACTTACGTAACCTTGTACCAATGGCATACCAAAGCAAACTCGGATAAACTCCTGTACCTCGGCGTTAAGTGGACCTCCACCCGAGAGGGCAAAGCGAAGTCGTCCACCAACAACTTTAGAAAATTTCTTGAAGACGAGTGCTTTAAAAAGGGGTGTATCATAGCCATGTTTGAGAGCAAAAGTCCTCGCCTGGAAGGCTGTGTCGACAAGAAATTTTGCAATGGGAGAAGAAGTGGCGATTTTAGCTTGAACGCCCTTTTTAATGACATCCCAAATCTTGGGGACTGCAGCCATAATAGTTGGAGAATATTGTTCGAGAGCACCAATCGGATATGCGCCAGTGGCTGTCAACGATTTGGGATCAGCATAACATATTGTACATCCTTGAGAGACCATGCAGAATTCTGCCATTAGTTCCAGTATGTGAGCCAAGGGCAAGTAACCAAGATAGACATCTTCTCCATTTCGAAGACCAAGAGCAATATCGGCAGAAGCACAAGCAGCAACCATGACTCGATGAGGAATGACAACTCCTTTAGGCTTATCCGTAGATCCTGAGGTGTACATGATTACAGCGCATGAACTTGCCTTAGGTGGAGTGGCGGGAAATGCGGTAGTATTTCCAGATTCGATAAACTGGTAGAAGTCGACAACTTTGACACCGTTGGGTGCATCAGGAATCTTAGTAGTATCATCCGGAGCCACAAGATCATTTGTGTAGATGATGAGCTTCAAAGTTGGCATATCTTGGATATGGTCCAGGAGCTTCTTAATATTTGACTTGTTGCAAACAATCGCAGGGATAGACCCTTCGTTGATGGCATCAATTACTGCACCCAATCCTAGAGTGGCGTAAATCGTCGTCACGACTAGACTTTGAGAAATTGCTCCCAAAGAAGCAATGAGCCACTCTGGACATGTATTTTCGAAAATAGCAAGACTACATGGAGTAACAATCTTATCCAGTGTCGCAATATCAGGCGCAGGCACAAGTCCCTCCTTGCGGAGAGCGGCACCAAACTTGTGAGATTCTTCGCCAACTTGTGCGAAACTTTTCCAAGTAACGTCACCAAAATGCTTTACTTTCCCAGGCACCTTCCATCCTAGAAACGTACGGACGCCAAGGCAAGGACGGGAACTGTAGCGTGCAAAGGAGTCTTTGGCAATGTCGTATAAGGTATTCAAACCTTCTCGTGGGGTTGTGGCTAAATTACCCTTGAATCCTGGATCCACACGATGTGCTTCGTCATCTTCTACAGGCACAGTCCGAAGAGGCTCTGGTGTCAGGGCATGCTTAATCGCACCGATCCATCCGAAAGTAATCAAGGTAATCTACCACCAATAAACAATGGAATGCCAACAGCACAACTTTTGTCAGAACAAAACTTCAAATGGCGAAGCAAATACAATCACGACAAGTCTTTCAATCCTCAGTTGTACGTACAGCTAAGTCAAGTAAAATGAGAAAAACTTTCAATGGAAAGAGAAGAACGTCAATCATGATCTATTTCGTTTCAACTCTTTTTTCAATATTCTCAGAACTCTACGATGAAAGGTAACAAAGATTTCGTTGAAGAGTTATCAAACGTCTAAAAAAGGATACCAAATTTTTTCGAAACAGAGTTTTTTATTTGAATAACCCGATTCCAACATAAATGACTTTAGCTGACACGGAGGACATACTATTTATTCAATGGAAATGTTTCTACAGAGCAACTATATTGTTTTACGGTCACAGCAAAATATATTTTACGTAAAGATAAAAGGCTTAGGATGGTGTTTTTCTCTATTTTTTGTTTTTGCTGCTAAGAAGGTAAGGGAAATGCACGTTCTTGAGAGAAAAAAATATGCGTAAATTCATTTTTAATCCCCTCTCCAATACTTCCAAATGTTCATTGTTGCTCCTGTAAGTCTTGTTCACTGGTACCTTTTGTACTATTCTAGAAACCATGCCTAAGTAACCTACATTTCTAAAAAGATGTAGTATTTTGAACAACGTCTTTTAATACTTGCAATTCCCGTTGGTAATCAAAACAGAAAAGGCTTGATTATGAAAGGCTTGAAGGTGATTGACACTGACTTATCAAATCTCGGATATATGTGTTTTTTCCTCCGTCTTGTCTATGATGTAGGAAACATGGAGGTTGTGATGTGTAGCAATTGTTAATCAATCGATTACCCTCTCATTGCAACTCAAGAGTAAAGTTGAGGGTATGCAATGTAGCATTACGGCTTACTCCTAAAATATTACCACAGTCATGAAATTGATTCCAATTAGGATTTGTAGTGAATAATTATAATTCGCACTGTGATGATGGCGCATCCAATTTTTGGACTAGTGATTATCAAATAAGAAACAAACTCAATGCCTAGCATCTTAATTTTCTCCAGGGTAATACAAATGTATTTAGCCTTTATAGGTTTCAGAAACAGCATTCGATCGCGTACACTTGAAATCTCCGTGTCCCATTTTCAAAGACCAGAATCACCCTACTATCTCACATTTTCCTAAGAGCTATTTGCTCTATACAATAGTTTAAAAGTCACGTTAGAATTGATTTTTTTTATCTTGGCTGTTCTGCATGGATATAATTTGAATCTAATTATTTTTTTCTTCACAAAAAAGTGGTATATCTGATTTAATTCTCAGGTAAACCTTTAAAAATGGGGAATCTGAAAATTCATGTCTCATCTCGGTCAAAATGCTGTTACGAATGTGACTTTGTCTCAGTGATAGGTACACCATGCTCCCATTGACCTTCTATTGACGCACCACTTGCCAACAAATAATATCCTTCTCCATGGCGCTTTCCATTTAAGAAGTTACCAGTGAAGAAGCTTCCGTCAGGTTCACGCTCCGAGCCAAAACCCATTGGAACTGGAGGATTTTTAGAATCGAGAAATTGAGCGCTTCCCAAGAATACAACACCTGTGTTGTACGTTATAACCCAATCACCGAATTGAGGTACCCCGTTGCACCAATCACCCTCGTAAGTAATCCCGTCTGGTGTGGTATGCTTACCCCTTCCGTGTCGTTGATCGTTTTTCATGCTTCCATGATAGACACCAGGGAAAAGACTGCCTTCTTGATAGTTATAGAAACCCTTGCCATGATGTTTATCGTTTATCCAGCTTCCCTTGTAAATAATATTATTATGGATGTCAATGAGTTCACCCATTCCATCTCTCCATCCGTTTCTAAAGTAACCTTTATACGACGTTCCATCTTCATACTTCTCGCATCCATAGCCATGTTTCAGCCCACCCTCGAAGTCGCCGGTGTAAAAAGAATTGTTCAAGCCATCAACAAATGAGGTCATTCTCTTTATCCTTCCACATTCATCGATTTTACAGATGTACTTAGATTCGTCAAAAAGTGATAGTATTCTTTCTGAGTTGTCGGCACTGCTTTCGAGCCGAATTTTTGTGATCGGACACTCAAATGCTCTACGCAGTGACAATATTTTGCTCACTCCTAATACCCATCTATTGTCCTGTTGATCTTTCGATTGAGTTTTCATGTTATTTGGCGATAGAAATTCTGGGTCATTACATTGAGGAGTTAAGGGTATTGTGTCGATAACATCGCTACCTTCTTCGCAATCTTTAACATCCTTAACAATGTCATTTTCCCAATCTTCCAAGACATCAGATGAAGGCAAACCACATAGAAAATTGCCAGCGTACAATATGGAACTTTGAAGATTCTTTTCAGAAGGCAACCTTAACAAGGATCCTAATCCATGAGGCCTACCACATATTGTGTCACCTTTGTATATGAGTCCTTTTTCTCGATATATGATTCTCCATCCTGGACCGTCAACAGGTCTGCCTTTGTCCCATAATCCCTTCATTTCGATATTGTTGTTTATGATCATTGTTCCAGCGCCGTGAGGAAAATCGAATTGGAAATCTCCACTGTAAATACGATTACCATCAGGACTGGCAAGGATACCCCTGCCGTGCTTAAGGTCCAGTTCCCAGTGACCGGAATAGGTACTTCCGTCTTGATATAACATCGTGCCCAATCCACTTTTCTGTCCATGACTGAATCTCCCGTTGTATCGGTCGGTGTTCGAACTCGTCAATATTCCGTATCCTTCGAATTGACTTTCCCGAAAACTTCCCTCATAAACAGTTTTATCGTGTAACGCTAAAATTCCATGACCTTCGAATGTAGGACTCTCAAAACTCCCTCTATCAAAATCACCGGTGTACGTGAATTCTTTAGTAATCAGTGTTCCATGACAGAAACAATTTTCAGTGAATGTCCCAACAAACTTTTTCGAACCGTCAGTTCTCATACATATAGCGCCACAGCCATGTCTCTTCCCATCAAGAAACGGACCTTCATACTTTTCCTGACCGCTTGCGCTGATCAACAGTCCATGAACTAACTCCCCTGTGATGACATCAACCACACCGAAAAATTCATCACCATTGACAAGGACTTTGGAATCAACATGTCTCGCTAAATATGTGTCCTTGTCCACAGATACTTTGGTTATGGAAACATCATTTTCAACGAAGTATTCCATTGAACGAGTAGTACAAATGTTCCTGCCACTGAAATGACTTCTGGGAACTACTATGTACTATGTGGATTACATAAAAGTACTCTCCTTGGTATGCCCCTGCAACTAACCTTGTAGACATTTGATGGTTCAGAACAAAAACACCATAAGGCACTTGAAGGAGCATGTTACTGCCTTGTTCAGCCCGTTCCACTTTTTTACATGCATCATTCTGACCCAACAAGTTGCTCAACAGTGAGTTCATTTGAGTATCTTCACCATCAATGTTGCTAATCTGAAGAATGGTCTTATTTCATTCCTATCATTTTAGGAATAGCAGGAGTATTAAGTGAAACCTACCACAATTAAGCAAATAGAAACTTTCATTTTTTATGCACTAAGTTGTACTCTCTTCAGTCCCCTCAATAGCGCTTTGTTTCTAGCAGCAAAAATAATTCTAGTCCTCCAGTCTTCAGGACATTTGACCTCATTCTTCAACACGTGTTACACTCTTCTCCCCCCCCCCATTGGACTACTTTCTCATGCAGTGTACAACAAAAGAGCTGGTTGTAACGTGTTTTGCGCAAAGGGATAAAGACATGTGGACTTGTTGATGTAAGAAGAGTAGAACGAAGGGCCGTGGATGGTCCAATCTAATGGATCACATTCAAGGAGACCATGAGGATACTCTGGATGCCGCAAAGGTGAAAGATGGTAGCCCTATCTTGCAGTTTCATTGAAAGAAGGACAAAAGCCTGTTCCATTGGGTAGAGTGGATTGTCAATGACCTTTGCCTTTCAGCTTTTGTGAGAAAGACACTACAAGAAAGTGTGCACAACTTGAGGCAATTACGGTGGAGAGCTTAATGAAGGCAATGTCACGATTGAAAATCCTGGTAGAACATAAAATAAAGGACCTCCTCCAAGACATGTCTTCATTGACTTATGACGGTTGGAGCTCAAGTGGCAGTCACTTTCTTAAAGTGTTTGCTACTTGGCCAGATCAAACTCAAGAGATAGGGTATTGCTATCCTTTGCACCTTTGCAGGATGAGGAATGTCTTGATGCTGATTCACACAAAGAAACTATCCTTGAGATTCTGCGTGTTTGTCAAAAAAGACTAATCAAATATTGCCTGTGTAATCGGGGATAACTGTTCCACAAAATCCAGATTGGCAAGGAAAACAAATTTGTACTTGTGGGTTGTGAAAGACATCGGTTGAATTTGGACAATAAGTTGGTTCTTGAATCGTATTTCATGGTGGTGACAGCTCAAATAAATGCAGTAATGGTTGCCCTTTGAACACTGAAAACAAGAGCATCACTTCAGAAACGTACACATCTATTCCCGGTACACTGCAATGTCACGCGTTGGTCTTCCATAAAAACAATGATGGATAGGCTTTCCCCTCTAAAATTGTGCATGCAGATCTGCAGCTCTCATCATCAGAGAATTGCTTGGCAAGTCATCTGCAAAAGAATTCTGGGTGACCTTAATATATTGACTGTCACTTTTCAAAATGAAAATCTCTCCATATACGATATCAGGGAATACCTTGATGTTGCCATCCAGGCATTACCTGAATTAGGTGAGCATTGTGGTTCCAATAGCCGCATAGTGGTTGAAAAGTATTTTGAGTCTGCCATTGTCAAGATTCAAAGATCTCAAAAAAGACAAGAGAAACTTGCCCTCAGCAGTCTGGGGGAGTGAAGTATCAAGTGAGTAGCACTCATTATGATGAGGAACAATATTCTTAAGTGACTGACCTGCAGATACTGCTTCAACCTGCAGAGAAGCACAAGAAAGTCAAAACAACAACTGAAAGTTCCCAATATCTTGATTTACGTTTCATTTGCCTAACAAGCAATGTATGTGAGCGCCAGTTTAGCATTGCTGGCTTTACATACACAAAGCAGCAGCAAAGCATGATGCCCATCAATTTGGATTTGCAATTATTTCTCAATGCCAACAAGCATTTGTGAAATGCTGAATTATTCTACAATTCAGAATAAATTGGTTTATTCAGGAAATATTTATTCCTGCAAGTTTCTAGTACAATTTCTTTTGACTTCTGCTGTAACATGAACTAGTTATTCAGTCATTAATAATCTCGTATTAAATAACCAAGTAGTTACATGGTCGGGGTTGTAAACAGTATCCTGAATGCATACATTATATTGTGACGTGCGAGAAAAGGAAAGAAATGCCAATTGACGTCGATTTCCAAAATATTTCATACGGTCTAGGTTTTATCTTAAGTATCAGATCCGTGCAGATGATCTACACAGGGTGCAACCTGAAATCCGTAAATCGGTCCGGGCATCACAGTTAGCTTGACGTAATTTCAGTCTGACAGTTCAATTCAAGTAGCTTTAGCAATTTTATACACTTAATCCAGGTGAATTTCTTATGGTAAATGGTTGATTTAGAGTGATATGCTTCCACAACTAGAAAGTCGTAATCCAGAACTATCTGTATGTGACTTTCTCATATTCTACTTCAAGATGGACGTGGCTGACTTGGCTGACTTAGAAGATATAGGAGTAACATTGAGATGTTTCTTGGCTTTGGTAAGATGTAAGCAATTATAGATAGAGACAATTGAGTGCAGTGAGTTAGCTTAGTAATTCCCTTTTTTAGGAGGTAGGCGGTCATTTCTTGATCTCGACAGTACCTTATGAGAAGTCACAAGTGTTTAAGTTGCAACATTAGTATAATTGCAACACTGAAACTTAAAGCAATTTAAGGGAGGGAACCACTAGGAGTGGAGCTTTCGGCTTAATTTGACTCAAAATGGGAAACCTACTAGGTCTAGAAGTAATGAGAATGGACCGATAGAAAGAGTTCTTTCTTGATTCTACATGTAACGTTTAGGCTGTGTAACTCTGCTAACGATCGAGAGCGATACAAGGTATTTACACAAAGACCTTTTTGATTTAGTGCCCCCCCAGCAACATTAATTGGATTGATGATGTGGAAAATTGGATCAATGCGAGGGGTTTTGTTATTTGCCGATATCTGAGAGAGGGTCAGACAGGTGTCACACTCTCAAGCAGTGAATCTGAATGTTTATCCATGTTGGAAGCACGGAAGGAAATCCAGCTTATACTACTTCTTCAAGGACATAGGAATTCTAGTAAAGTTGCCAATTGCCTTAATAACGGGTAATGTTGGCGTAAGTTTCATGGAAGAGAATGAGTGAGGGCCAGACATTTTGACACGGAGAAAGAATAAATTTATCGGGGAAAATGATAAAAATGAATGCATTACCATTCTTTTTCTTTAAATAGATGTAAAACTTAAAATTTAGTAAAAAGAAAATTAGCAAGAAGATACTTTGTAACAAATGTAGAAGCACTGAGTAGTTGAATATGCAGGTGCTAGAGTGTCATCCTGACTTACCAAAAAAATTGTATTTACGGCCCTTTCCATTTTTGCAGATCCTCACCTTTGCCTTCTTCATGTTATCTTTTAATTTCTGGTTTTTAGAACACTTTGGCTGCTTTCCAGATGTTTAGATGACAGCCAGGGTGCTGTCTGTGGCTGTCTGGTTGGCAACAGTCACAGCAAAACGCTGGCTGTGATACGCTCTGGTCAAGCACTCATAATCATATCCCACTATTAGCTTTTGCAAAAAAATGATTTCAAATATTCTACAGGTTACGGCGAATTTTCAATGCTACTTTTGTGTCAGCAATTATATATTAGTTACTAGACTAAAGCCCTAGCTACTCCTTTGTACTTCGGTGTACTCCTACCCTTAATTAAAGGTGTATCTGAACAACAGTGTTGTAGTCCACGAAACTGATCCAATCATTTTGAGAAAGTCACTTGACATACAACAATAGAATATGCTCAATCACAATGCTTGAATCTATCATAGAAATAGTGAAATAACACATCATTATATGACACATTCTTTTGCTTTACGGAATGAATATATGAATACTTTTTAAGATGCCAATGATAAGAATCAACAAGGTTACCAACAGGCCCCTTTTTCTCACCTCACTCAGTCTTTTTATTGAATTCAGTTTTTTCATGAGAAACTGACAATCCACGATGGAGTGAAATTAGGCTGCTAACATTGTTATGAACTGAAAGAGACAACGATTTTTTTAACTGCTTCACTTTTCCAAATACACTTGTCCATTCTCTTGAAGAAATCAAAGATAGTTGTAAGAATGCTGACACTAACATCAACATTGAGACAGCAAGAAATGCATTCTTGACCCTAACAACGGAAATGTATGAGTAAACTGTGCTGAAAGGCAAGAAATAAGTACGGCAACACCTCAACTTACGATATGTAGTTTGTCGCGATAACACCAACAGATACAGAAACATTGACTATAATTCTGGGCAACGTCATAAGAGAGCATCTAGAATCAGAAGGGATATACAAGGATCGAATTACACCTTCACATGGCATGTAAACTCCAACAATGAATTCATAGATCACAAAAGAAGCTAAGGTGATGATGAAGCTTGATTCTCCATCTTGAGAGAGAAGATATGGAGTGAGGAGAAGAAGCCCACATATCATGTAGCAAGTAGCGGCAAGAAATTCTACGGCCATGGGACGAATTTCACCTTCACCATCTATTTGAATGACTTTGACGAATCCGTTCTTTGGAGTGAGAAGTTTAGTCACCGCAGTACGAACGATAGGAGCGACTAATCCACCAAGAACTCCGCATGCCATAAATGAACTGAAGATTAAACCATACGCCGGTTCTCCCACGGCATCCAAACCAATGACATTCTTTGTGGAACTTCGCGCAAATTCACGAAGCACCGGGGACCAAAGAAAGATAAAAATTTGAATGGATCCACAAGTCAGTCCTTGAATCAATCCAACGCGTAAAATTTTGGAATCAGATTTAAATGTCTTGTAAGCTCCTGAGAGATATTGAAAACAACTTTTAATACCTGAATCCGAGCTGCCGTAGTTTTCAGTCCACACGGCAGCCACAACCGCTAAGGCAACTGTCGTACATGTGACAGCACCCTTGAATGGACCAACAGGTCCAAGTCTTTCTGCCAAATGGTGGGCTAAGTATCCAGACCCGATGGCTGCCAGATTGCTTACGATAACGGAGTCACGCATGATTATTTCATACTTCTCATCGTCGAATCCTCGCCTTTTGTATTCAGTATCAAGCCAAGCTTCAAAAACAGAAGACAAAAGATTGGTGGTGATGCCTCCTACCATGCGACTTAGAATTAATCCTGCTAGAACTGGATACTGTTCCAAAAGGTTAATCCCTATTTCAAGCGCGCAATAGAGTAGTGCCGCTTTTTTTCGGCCTAACTTATCGACAAGTGGTCCCGTTATGGGTGAGGTCACTGCACCAGTTACAAAACCCAAGCAATACAATGAAGCAACTGAGTATCCATATCCTTCATACAACACATAAAGGTGGGTCCCTGAATTATAAAGAGAATTAGAAAGTGTGATTTTCAAAGGAATATTTGTTAACTCTCATACCTTGCAATCCATCTGCCAGCATAATTGCGGTCGTGACGATTAAATAATTCAACCTAAACGCAAAGAAAGAAACACTATCATCCGTTGGCGGACCACCGGAGTTATCATCCGAAGCTTCGGATGCAATGGATATACTTTCAGGGATGAAAGCTTCGAGGGATTTCATATTTTCGATTGAGTTCAACTCTTTATTTTGAGTACCGCAAGCGTCATCACATGGAAGCCGGTTTTCGTTCTCTTTCGTTGTTCGTAACTTAAATAACGATTCATCCCTGCTGTCATAGCTCACAGATTGTATAGCAAAGTCGGTGATATCATGTAATTCATCATTGGCGGGAGATTTCCTAAAGATTACTGATCGAATCATCTCTGTAACAGAAATGTCATCGTCATCACGGCACAACGAATCATTTGATTTCAGAATGATTTCAGTTAGAGGCTTTACCTTGCTATCGCCTCTCGCTCTAGCACTGAGATTTGAAGTATAATCGTCAGGAGAGCAAAACATAACAATGTTGGTTGTTCTTCTCGCGGCCGGAGGACAATAACCATGAAAGCGTCTTCGGGCTCTCATGATGAACAATTATTGACTTAGAACGTGTCTCTCCAAAATTTGATATCAACGATTTCGAAATACTGTTTCCGGTATGATGACGTCGACGCTTCCGCCTTAACAAGAATTACGATCCGTAAAAAATTCCTCAAAGGAGCACGTTGATGCTATACTTGCATTGAGTACCATCTACAGATAGGTTCAAATTCTGGTCTGAGTCCTGTTTTGAAAATTAGTATATAAAAACAGGTACCAATTTTCCAATTTTCCAAATTGGATCCGAGAGTCTTGTAAAGTAATTCCGGCAAGAATCGCTGGAAAGCATGTGTGAGGTTGAAAATATTTTACTGTTTGAATTTTTTTGGTCTACGCAAAACGTTTCTCATTTTTCAACGGATGCAAAAATTTCTATCATGGACCAATCTACGTTTAATTATACCACAAACATGGATACAAGTAGCTCGTCGCCAAAACATGTCTCTTCCGAAAGACTGGAGACCTCTCAACGGAAAGCGGATTATTGGAGTTGCGAACAACATGTATTTTAGACGGTGCGATCAGAAACCAGAACTTTCCAGCCACTTAGGCAAAATGCACTAGAATCGACTGACGCTACTATCTTGAGCTAATAAATAGTATGGAAGTGCTCAATACTGGTACACAGAAGCATATCATAGCCTAGAAACTTCATTATATGATGATAAAGGCGCATCATATAGCAGGAACACTCTTTCATTCAATTAATACAATTTACAAAGCAATGCGGTACATCGATGATTTTCAACTAGACAAAATCCAGTTTCTTGATAGTCTAACAGCTGTTGTGTGCGTTTAATCTCTTCGAAGTGTACCCAAAACTGGGAAATTATATTTCTTCTCACTTTAATTGCTTGGTGTATAGTCCAACTTGTAGACGGAAAGTGTGTTGTTTGTTGCTCTCCAATACCTAATTGACAAATTTGCTAAAGTTACTGCGATTCCATTCGTTTAAATCACGTTACTCTTTAATTCTTTACAATAGTTGAACATGCCATCCAATAGAGAAACAAATGTCTTCTCAACATTTGAGGTATGGCTTAGAGATAATGTTTGTGAGATCCTTGGTCAGTTTGCCTCCTTCTGCGCGCCTCAATACTGTTAGGAGATCATATTTTAATGCTAACATTCTCATCACATCTTTCACAATACTCAAAGTCACTCCCATTTTGATATTTTCTTGCAATTTATTTCCATTTTGATTTTTTTTTGCAAAGAATCTGGAAAATATTTATCCCATGATCATCAAAATCACTTTCGACCGTGTCTAAAATCGTTTAAAATAATACACCCCGTACTGAGACAATGATTCATGTAAATTCAACTTCCTCTCACTATATTCACCAAAATAGGAAATAATTTTTAAAAATAAATCATCTACTTTTCTAAAAATAAGCTGATTCATTGTCTTAGATTGAGCACAAACATTTGTACTTAGCAACAAATATTGAGAGACTAAAACACACAATAGACTGGGAGTTCTGTTCCTTTCTGCTACTTGGTTGATATATCAATGCTGCTAGCCTTGTTGACTCCATTTGTATGTAGAAGATATGATTCAACTATGAATGTGGATGGAATCAGATGACTGGAAGGGTATAATTGTTATGCAAGCCTTATTAAATGAAAGTATGATTGACTCATAGAAATCGCAGCCTTTCAGATCCCTTCAAGAAAATTTTGTAACAATGATAAGATTTACATCTACTTTCCTTTTTATTTTTCGAATTCAGTGGTAGTCATGGATTCTGAAGGCCATTTGTTGTTATCAAAAATTCCCTGCATAGCTGTGTCAATTCCAATTCCGAGGCTTATGAATTTTGTGTATTGTGGATGACACTTTGACGTTACATCTGTACACAGTAAACTTGAAATTTACGATACCGCTAAAGCCTGTATAGTAAGCAGTATAACAGTTACGCAGAGATAGCTTAATTTCTTTGTTGTACGAGTTACGATGAATATTCAATCTTTGATTTCCTTCTGTATCCTCCTTCTTTGTCGTGCCTCAGCACTCGCCCCACCTTCTCACACCAAAAAGTCATCCTTAACGAGAGAAAAAGAATCATTGACATTATTGGAAAGTAAAGTCCATGGTGCATCGTTGTTGAAACACCGTCATCATCTCGATACGACAGCAGCACGAATCCTATCCACAATCGTCAGTAGCACCGCTTTCGCGAATGTGGCTCATGCCTATGATGACCTTGAACTAGCAGAACTCCCTCCTCCCTACATACCTGTCGCGTTTGGAGTAGTTTTGCTGGTTGGGGTTGGATTGCTAACGTCATCCTTAGGTGATATTATGACAGAGGAATCATTGTTGGGCTTGCAATCGGGAGCGAAAGCTAAAAAGGAAATGGAACGAAGCAGATCTTCGTATTTTAAGAAGAGATGAGCGTGATGCTATCTTGATTTCTAGGAAAGTTTTATATCACTCTACTGCTAAATTACTAAGATCAGATCCACAATTGCTTTGCATTGTTTTGAGTAATCGAGTGAAATCTTCCTCTTAGTATTTTTGATATTGACGTCGATGTAAATAATACCAAATCGAAAGTTGCCCTTCATGACAAACGAAATTTTATTCACACATCTTATATAGTTAGGGATACGAAGTCTTCATGGATCCGAAGTCAATCGATTTGAAATTGTAATCCAGAAACCAAAAATGACGACTGAACCTACAAGACTAATTCTTCTCGTATCGAATGGTGTTAGTGATCGCCAACAGGCAACTCATCAAGCTCGTGCGAAAGTCTTGCTTAATTCACGAAGAACACCATATGTCGAAGTTGATGGAATGGATCTATCTCAGAAGGAAAGGTAGGTAGGTAGGTCCAAAAAGATATCTTTAGCAGTTTGATATATCTTTCGTGGAAAAAAAGTCACCTTGCCGCCAATGTACCTGTTTGTTGAACTTGCTGGTTTTAAGTTACCCATGAAATAATTTTTTCTTTCCTTCATTCTCCTTTCTCATTAACGTATTATATGTTAATTTAGACGAAATGAACTTTTCCAGATATCCGGTATTCGGGGACAGTATCCGCAATTCTTCCTCGAGACCAAAAGTGGAGTGACGACCTTTTTGGGAACATGGGACGATATTGAGGCCTTAAACGATAAATCATCATACAATGAGCACAACGACGAAATTATGGAGAATCATCCTGAATTTCCAACATGGGATCGAGTCTTTGCAAATATAGTGGCATCCTTCGACTAAGAAATTTGCAAGACTATTGATCTTTGATATATTCATACCATGTTTGAGAGTTCTAGAAGTTACCAAAGATTAACATACCTATTTAGTTCTCTTCTTTGTCATCTTTTTCATTTTTCCAGCGCCTGCACGGCCTTTCTTTTTCTTAAATGTTGAGGGTCCAAGACCATCATCAAAGTCATAGTCGAATGCAGTCTCACCCTTAGCCAAACTTCCTTTTCTTTTGGCACGGTCTCTTTCCTTTCCACCTCCATTCATTACCGAGTCCAAAACCTTCAAGCCACGGTCTGATTCGCTTGCGATGACTTTCTTATCGGTTGAGGATTCGAATTTGCGCTTCTTCCCATGCAGGACTGTCTTCTTTTTATCTGGTTCGCCATCTCGAAGACCATCAAACTTTCCCATTGATGCAGTCGAACGTTGGGTTGCTAGCAAAGCTTTGTGAGTATTTTCACGACCGCGCTGTAGTGATGTGAGACCCTCGGAACCCTTCCGAGCCTTTAGATCGACAGGTACACCTACTGGAATTTGAGATCCAGTATCGTTCTTTCCTTTTCCTTTGCCAACTGTGCGTGCTTTCTCGATAGCTTTAACAGTCTTCTTAGCCGTACCCTTTGGGAGAGTACCTGCTTTCTCTTCATTTTTCATGCGACTTACTAAGTTTTTCTCAACCCGACCTCGCTTACCTTCGCGCATTCGTTCCCATGGATCTTCAAATGGATCATCATTCGCTCCAACTTCCATAATGGGCCAATCGTTCCCACTGCTGTTTGCCTTGTTGTACCCGTGACGAAATTTCCATTCCTGTTCAGCCTCGTCCCAAACTTTTTGAGAACGTTTGCTTTTGTTCACTGGAATTCCCCTTAATTTGGCGAATTTCTCCCATTTGGTTTCTGCTTTTGATTGCGGAGGCGGCTGTAAATGATTCAGATCACATTGAGAAGATGGTCGAAAGTAGGTAAATTTCTAGATCTTAATTTAACACGTACCAACTGACGAGGAAGCTTCGTTTCCGAAAAATTTGGCAGAACAATTAGGGGACCACCATCACTCTTTTCAACTGGTAGTTGCCATAACGCATGAATTAACTGAGTACAGCCATCGGTTGCCTTCTCACATAAAAATTCCTCACTGACACATAATGGCATGGAATCACCTGGAATTGCTATGTTTTCTTCCTCCACAGCATTTGGATGATTTGAGTAAAGCCGAGACACTTCAAGTTGATGCGAATTTACAGCTAATAAATTGTGAAGATCAAAAGAACATTGCTCACCCATGGCTGATATCATCGGAGTTATAGTTACAGGCTCGTAGTTATTTTCCTCGTCAGATGCTTCATCATCCTCGCTTGGCACTTCTGAGTTGTCTGTAGAGTCATCGACGCTGACATCGCCGTCACTCTCTTCGCGGTTTGTATCATCTTCTTCCATACTATCATCATCTTGAACTACATCTTCTTCACTTCCAATATTATCGTGAGTTTCGAAATCGTCACTACCATCGTCGTCGTCATGACCAGACTCGATGTCGTCTTCATCTACGAATTTCTCATTGCTGCTATCTTCACTTAGGATGACACTCGTCTCCAAAACAGGCTCATTTTCAACAACTGGAATCTGGGTTTCTTCTTCCTTCTTTTGGCTCTTTACTCTCGCCTTAGACCTATTTCGCTTCGCACCCATTTCAACCTTTATCTTGGATAAAATTTTAATTCAGAAAAAGCGTAAGCAAATGATGATGATTGGCTATGGCAGGACATTTCATTAAATTCCATTCCTCAAAATGGAATCTGAAAATCAAGACAAATAATTGCCCATTAGAATTTCGTGTAAATTTTGACCTCATGAAATGCGAAAAGCGTAGCAGTTCCATCTTTGACTTGTTTCTCATCTCTAGGATAAGCCATCTGCAACAAAACCATTGTTATGGTCTATGAACAGAACAGATATCTATGAAGAATTCTTGTTTACTCATTCAAGATCCCAATCATTAATATCATATTAGTTGAATCTTGCTTTTGGGATGAATTTATTATCAGCATCATAACTGTACTCAACTCATGCCCAGACTTTTTACAGACTTCTAGTTATGATAATTGGGTTTCAGTTCCCATGCACTATTAATTCTGATATGTCCTTTTGACTCCGTGGAAGTCATTCTAACTTGACTTCAAGTCTTGCAGATAATTTAGACACTCTCTTTTGTAAATGCTTCTCATTGCCGCCACAGTGGAGAGCCTTGGCACGTTCACTATCAAGCCAATAAAGATCTATTTTCAAATGTTAAAAGATTCTCAATAAAGACTATGTGAGCAATTATACTTGTAGATCCCAATAGAAATAACATTGTGTACATCTTAATTAATAGCATTTCATTAAAATCATCTCACAGGATTTTAAAGTTGGGAATGAATCGTGCCTTGGGATATCGTTTTTTAATTATAGCAATCTTGCATTCTTATCTCCCAAAGGGTTTTCCATAGACTCGGTAATCTCGAAAGGATTAAACCCTTCAAGTAAGAAAAAATACCTTTAAAAATATAGATTAAAGTAAGTTCGTGAGAAAGGAGAAGTTCTAATCTGCTATATTGCGAATAACTTCAGTCAGGAGTAGCTATAGATTTAAAGTTTCATCTCTCGTATCATTTTTGTTGAATGACTTGACGCTTCTGTAGCCAATCTTTTTCCTTGTTTTGTACAATCGCCACAAAACAGTGAAGTCAAATGTTCCTCAAGCTTGGGAATAGCGTGAAGTCGGAAAAATTCTAATGTCAAAAGAATTGAAGTTTGTTTTTGTCATTCATCACCGCATTCCGTGCATCATCTTTTTTCAAGTAATTGGAATTTTCTTATGTGAAAAATAGCTGTTGTATTGATCCTTCTGAACTACAATATTATGCCCTATTCAAAGTATCATTTTGTCTGAAACCTTCCTATTTGATATCCACTGTTCAATCTGGTGGTAGGACATAGACTACACAAATCACGTTACCTGATAAACGTGTTGCAACGTTTGGAATACGTATAGACAGGGTTGATAGGCTGGAACCTGTATCTCCTGACCTTGGAGGCAAAATGGAATAAAGAGTTTTTGACGCATCATGTGGTAAGCCAATAGTTTTAGGTGACATACTCTTTGTCATTTTTATCGAGCCTGAAAATCTAAAGAATCATTCAGCATCAGACCTATGTTAGAGCTATTCATTCAGATAAATCATAATTTCGTCTCTTAGGAGTATGTGTGAAAAATTCAAATAATGAAGGCTATACTCATTTATTTTACTCGGATGGGCGAATCACTTGTTCACAACAAATAAAACAATAATTGAATAAACTGCTTGTGATTATCATGCGAGTAAATAATGGTAATACAATAGCACGTTAGGAGTGACTATTTACCAATAAATCAGGTTTTCCAATACAAGTACAAAAGGATGACTCATACTCAATGTAGCAACTTAGCCTGGCAGAAACTCCTTGACTTATTTTATAAGCACTGTGGTGTATTAGATATCTCTTAGCTTCACTTTCTTTGGGAGGCAAAGAAATGTTCTCGAATAAAAATGGTTCTATATATGCTACACATCTGAATACTGTGCGAATTTAATTCTACAAATCTACCACAAGTAGTCATGAATAGTTCGTAAGAAATTAAGCAGCTAGTCTGCCTACCAATAACCAGCTAAACATCTTTTAGCACGTCAAGGTCATTAATCGTTTTCCAAAATGAAATTAGTATCTTCTTTTCTTGAAATCCTTTGCGTTTCATCGTGTAATCTTCGATTTAAATCATAATAAATCCAGGATGCATACCTATTCAATATTGTTCAGATGCGGCATCCTTCAGATCCAGTCTTGGTGGAGGCATAAAATAGGTTTCAGAACATAAGCTTTGATCATTGAACATGAAAAGCAGCTTTACACATTGACAAGTAAATGTATTCTTTCATCTTGTCATCAACCTTGGTCAAATGGTCAAATGGAAAGAGAGTACCTAAATTTGGAAGATAGTATAGTGCAGAGTAAAGGCAGACAACTTTGTAGCAGCAGTACCATTTAGGGATACCCCACGAAAGTCTTCAAACGAAAACAAATCATGCTGGTAAATTGTGTAGCCTAATGACCACATCAATGTTTAAGGCAGTAGTCATCAATAAGAATCAAACTTGCTACTTCTTAGTTTTTAAGAAAGAATAAGATTATACACATGTATGCTTGTACACTGTGCATTTTGCATTTTTCAAATTAATTTGCTTGTAAACTTTTATAATCAGCGGTTTAGAGGGTAATTGCGTATGTTCAGGTAAAGAATACTGAGGGTAAAAATGCATGCTTTTCTCAACTAATTGATTTTTTTCTTTAATGCGGCTGTTGCTGTAGCTCTTTCTTTGTACCTGGTGCATGGATAAAGACTTTAATGTGGCGATTTTAATGAAATTCATGTTGATATTGAGAAAGAGAATGAATATTCCATTAACCTTACTTAGGAAGTTGTGAGGTACAACCTGTAAAATTGGTCGCCTATATCAACAAACGCTGTAGGATTCTAGGTTCAAGGTATTAATGGCACTCCACAGCAAGATTAGTAGTGGCAATTCCTATCTTTTGGTCTCAAATTTGCTATCGTCCCCAAGGCCCCAGGATAACATTAGGCTTGGAGCATCACTATGGAAGAACTTCTTCGAGCGCAAATGGCTGAAACAGATTGGCCTGAGGCAGCTGAGAGAATGTACGAACGCGTGGAAGTTTTAGGAAGAGGGTCATTTGGTGTAGTGTGGATGGCGCGTAGGATCATGGCGCCAATGGATAATGAAGATGATGAATATGTAGCCATAAAAAATATTGAGATCAAAGAAGATAAGAGTCGCGTTTATGCGCAACGTGAGATATCGATTCTTTCCGAATTACGCCACCCCAATATCATTCGACTGATTCGTTCCTTTCCAATTTATCAAAATCGTTGCCAATTGGTGTGCATGCAAATGGCGCGGGGTCCTAACCTTCAGTACTTAGTTTCCAAACGTGGTGCATTAGGGCTGCCTCTCTCTCGGCTTGTCGCACGCCATCTCATCGCAGCTGTGAGTTACTTACACGGCCGAGCAGTTATTCACCGTGACATCAAACCCACAAATTGTATCTTGGAGAATACCGAATTAGCGACTCAAGATATATATGATTGGGTAGGTGACGACATGATTTGGAGTGACTCCAAAGAGGCACAGAAGATAGTTGCAAGTGGAAAGTTCAAGCTCATGCTTGTCGACTTCGGTTTTGCACGTGCGCTGGACGATGACGAAGTCGTTCGCGCTCCTAAGCGCATGCGAAATTCTATCATTCACGAAGTTAACCGCATTTCTCTTGAGGATATTGCAAAGCTCATTGAAGACGAAGAAAAAGTTGAAGAGGCGGCATCCGACTTAAGAAAATCAGCAGTAGATGAAGGTCTATTACCCCAAGATGTAGAGGATTTCCCTCTAAATGAAGAAGAAGAAGCGGCTATTCGAGCCGCTGGTGAGGCGACTGTTCAAACTATCGAACATGATACCCCTTCATTCGGTAGAAGGCGGCAGTCTAATATCTCGATGGGAATTCCTTTCGAAGATGGGAATAGACCAGGATTGCCATCAGCCAAGGTGCCGAGTTTAAGGAAAATGACTTCTCGTCGACGTGGTAGACAATCTACCACTAGGGCCAAAGTGCGTGCTATGAGCGCGTTAGGAACGAAAGCTTATGCGGCACCAGAAATTAAACATCAACTTCGAAATAAAACTGATGCTGATTTCGATAGATCGCTTGTGGCTCTTACTGAATGTGTTGCTGATTACGGTATGATTGTCGATGCTTATTCCGTAGGATGGACTCTGAGAGTCATCATGACAGGTATCCCGCCGAATGTTACCATATCTCAGTACATGCGGAAAGTAAATGCATCTAAGCAGGAAGTTGTCGAATCCGGTTGCCTCTGCATGAAAAGCCATCAAGCCGCCCGCCGCGAAATCAATGTTCGAGATACATCAGAAATCCCAAAAGATGCAACTCTGCTAATTACCATGATGACTAAATCTAATCCAGAGGATCGTATAACCGTCCGTGAGGCTCAGGAACATCCATATATCAGAGGTGGACCAGATGAAACACCCTACGTTCTTCCCTCTGGTGACGTACCTTCAAAATGCGGTGATCCTGTAGTACCTTTGAAATGTGCAAGGGAGCTCGCTGACTTTCAGAAGGATAGAATGTGACTTGATCGAATATTCAAAGTGTATGCATGTGGTACTTCCTGGGAGACTCAGAATAGTAATCGTTTTGCTTCTGTAACCTGCCGAGACTGACGAGAAACATTCAAAATAACTCACCATCAGCTCTGTTCTATCTAATGACAATTGTATGCCAAGAACTAACAAAGTTGCGAATGCAATGAAATGTAGACAATATGTTATATCTTTTAAGTTTGTTTGCTACTAAATCTTTGTTGGACTTGCGTGACTGTCCCTTGTACTAGAGGGCGAAGGAGCCATGAGTAAAAATTCGATTTAGACCTTTAACTTTCCATAGAACCATAAAAATTGAAAGTGATAAACAAATGAAAGAAATATATCAGGCATCACTGCCCATAATCAAGTGATTCTAAGTTACAATCAATTGTTTGTAGAATTTCATTAATTTAGTTACATTCAAAATTTCCGCATTTTATTTAGTTCATTCTCAATAAAATACTGCAATTGTAAATGGTGCTGGTTAACAAACATCAGGAGCAACTATATAAACTATGCAGTCTCATTGTTCTACAAAACATAGATGGTATGAACATTGACAATTCTGTGTTGATTCAATACGATTTATCCTTTATGATTAAGAAATTATATGTACGGAGAACCCCCTCCACCGGTATGCGATCATTGAAGAAGAACTTCATTCGTATACATATCTAAAAGCTTATCTGCCCAAAGTCGAGCAATTAAAAGTCGAATCACACGACGATCCATCCGAAAGCTGGGTTTCGGAGAATTCTCCTTTTGATCCTCTGCATCATCGGCGCCCCCATTATCTGTGACACCTTTTGGAGTTCGCTCCAACAAAGTGGGTCCACCCAAAGTTGACATTCGATCCAGCCAAATTCGGATGATACGCTCATTTCGATTTCCTTCCCTGTCCACGATTGCAAGTGTGAAACCACCTCTACGATCGTAGGTAAGCGCCTTCTCGAAATTAATTTCACTCTCTCCTCGACCATCCGTGGGATATTTTGTATCTCCAAAATGCACAACTTGCTCTACGACTGACGTAAGAACTGCGACAAAGGCAGAATGAATACCATAATGAGAAGTCACGCAATCTAACACCTCCGATCTTGGCATTTGGAAGATCATCTTCAGTTTCGTGGGTTCCATCGCTAACATCCAGGATTCAAACGATGGCTTCTGCTCTAGCCAAAACTTGGCATATTTGACCATTTCTTGTTTCAGCTTGTATCGCAACCTCACGCGATCAGACCAAACTTGTTCGCGCATCTCGCTTGGCCAGGGAGATTGCTCCGCTGCCTTAATTTCGGCATTGGCAGCATCTGTTTCTAGGTCGGATATACCCCGGATCATTCCCTCAACACCATCCGGCAAAAAGAATCCTCGACCACAACAAGCACAAGATCCTCCACTAACATATTCAAATAGCGTTCGGTCAACAACCCATTGATCCAAAAATTTCGGCATAGACTCTAAACTTTTCTCAAATTATTTTGTATAAGAAAGCTGTGGACGAGTGAAAACTTCAAATAAGTGTCCCGACAATATTTTTCCTAGTAGTACTTGTGGTAACTACTAGCTGATAAATTGGTGACTTTAACGTATAATTAACATACGCAAGAAATCATGCGAAAAGGCTCATGATTATTGATCGACATCGATTGATGATGGTATTGTAAAGTTTTAGAACTTGTTTCAAGATATGTTCTTGAACTCTTTTCAAAAGATGTATGATATATCTTCTCTTGAAGATTTTGATCTTACTTGAGCCTTTTCCCAAAGGATTAGGCACGTCTCTTCAACTTGTTAACAAGGATAATTTGGTTTGTCAATACATTCAAGTTGGATGTCAATAAGGATAAATCAAATTATCCTTCCAACTCTTTTTCTTTTAGGTGTTGGTGTTGGGTTGTAAAAATCTTCAGTAAGTTTGTCTTATGACTGTTTATCATATATAAAACATGTGGTAAAAAAAGAAAAAGATTGTTAACTTGTAACTTTTCCATAGTTAGATAAGTAAATATAAGAATATATAAATTCTAGTATTATTTAAAAAGCACTAAAGGTAATGAACGTCTTCATAAACCGGTACACGCACGCATTTCTTAGTCTAGTACTTTATTACTTATTCTGGTGTCTATTGCGTTAGGGATTAACTTCTTGATTCCTAGTCAAGGTAGGTCAAATTCCACATTTCCATCAAAGTACAATCTGAAATTCATACATTCTTCAATTAGTAGATATTCTCCAAAGATTTGATGGCAGCCACTTCATATAAGATTGCCATTGGCATGATGACTAGATACTCATAATGTCATGACCTGTCAACCATCCATAAATCTGGCCCATGATATGTTTTCTTAAAACCTCACCCCATATACGATTTGGGTAGATGCTCATGAAATGTTGCTGCATATGCCTTTAGCCTAAACAATGAGTTTACTACAATTAAATTACTAAATTCTAGATCAGTAGGTATGTAGACTTTTCTTTTCCCATTTCCAATATTACATCTAAATTAAATTTCTGTGCAGTGCAATAATGACAAATTATGTATCTTAAACACTCCAATTGTTCTTTTGAATTCTCTCTTAGACTTGCCCTGAGATTAGGTAGCGTTTTGACGAACAGATTTTGATGTGAATGATTTTGGGGTTATCCCTATTGATGATATAGGTTTGTCCGTGTGTTGTTAGTATTTTACAAAAAAATGGTGGTCATGTCGAATCAGATAGTTACTTCCGCTCTTCCCAACCTCCCTGACTCCTTGTCAATCCTGAGTTACAACATACTTCTACCAAATAGTGTGGATGCATGGTGGACCTATAAGATGTATTCACCTCCTCTATCGGTGGAAAATCGGGAAATCTCATCATGGACACATCGAAGGAATTTATTGCAAGATCGTATTGGTCAGATAAATGCCGACGTGGTTTGTCTACAGGAAGTGTCGCCAGAGTCCTTTGAGGATGACTTTTCCTTCATGGCTGATTTGGGTTACGATGAATGCGAGCTTTTTCGGAAGGGACGATTCCGACCTGCAACGTTTTGGAAAGGAAGCAAATGTACACTTGTGACACCAGCGGCTCACAAGGATCGAACCCTCCTAACCGCATTCCGATGTAAGGTAGACGATCAAGAGGTTGACGATAAAAGTCCAATCTGGTTTGTTCTAAATTGTCATCTACAAGCGGGCAGAGAAGGCCAAAGGCGCGTGCGGCAAGTTATAGAAGGTACTAAGGCTATCGTTACGATGGCAAAGAAGTTGAACGTGCCTAATCCTACGTCTCAACCTCTTGTAATTATTTGTGGAGACTTTAACGGAGGCTCCGAATGTGGTGCTGTGCGATTATTGGAAGATGGTACTCTTGATACTAACTTTCGAGAGGATGGCGAACAGATTGTGATGAAAACAAAACAACTTGCCTTTGTACCTCCTTTATTAGACGCCATGACATTCTTGGATCGAACTCCACCTCCGACTATGGTCGTCACGGAACTCATCTCTCAGCTTGTACAAGATGGGAACAATGGATATGAGGATCCAAAATTGTCATCGATGGTTCGAGATAGGTTGCGGCGAATTTTTTATGCACGTGCCTCCCTGAGAGACCAGGAGAAGGTGATAATGTCTCGTAAGGACGTGGAAGAATGGCTTATTCAGATCAATGGTTCCATAGGTCGAGGTGATGAATTTCGAGAAGCGGCCCGTCAAATGGGATGGCAACCATCCCTACAAAATGACGTGATTGTCTCAAAAGATGAAAAACAACAAATCACACTTCCCACTGATGGCGTCCTTGATCTTGAGGGATTTATTGCTGTGTATCAAAATGAGCTGAATCGAGGTAAATTTTGGGGCATCAGTCATGACCTTGCAATTCTAGGAGAACCACTGGAGGACTTGGGACTGTTCGCTGCCAGGTATGATAGAATGTATTGTAGTGCATCACTGCAACCAATATCTATATTGGACTTCCCGTGTCAGAAGCCATGCCCAAACTCGGAAGAGCCATCAGATCACCTTCCAGTCACCGCATGCTTTGTGCTGAAAACCAGGAAAGACACTTAGTCAAATTATGCGATGTCAAATTTATATTGTCGATATCTGAAAGAAACCAATCAAACTAAGGTTGCTGTGCTTACACCAGTTTCTTGCCCAATACGGTTTGAAATTACACATCAGTATAGAAGGGGGTAAAATTTATCCATTGAAAAGTAAAACATCACTTTAAGCCATCAATTTAATTCCTATTGTAGACATTTCGGGTTCAAATCATTCATAATGCCAACTTACTTATTCCCTTCTCAGCCTCTGTGAATTCCAAACAAATTTGCCATTGGGGCTTCCGTGCCCGGGAGGCAGGTGTAGTACTTTCCAATGAATCCCTAACTCGCAGCTGATTCTTGTTGTCACGTATCTTTAACGATTTTGTTATTTTTCCCTTTTCCTTATCCTGTCGATGCTTCGGAGTTCCCTTGGTCTTTCTCAATTCCATCTGTCGAAGTTTGTCTGTTAGTGATACCACTTCCTGAGGCCCACCTCCAGTAGCAGCACGCTGGAGAGCAAATAACCATAGCCACGGAAGCCAGTCCTTCTCCGGCTCCAATTCTCGTGCTGCTTCGTAGATTGCTTCTATGGTACTAAGACAACTGGGCCCTGCAGCATGCCATCTCCAGTAAAAGCTAGGTCCAATGGAATCGGAGAGATGAACCCTTGGCAAGTTAGATAGTACGGGATGGTGTCTCGAAGATGACTTTGTCCATTTACAATCAAGTACCACAATTGTATTCACGGGCCGACTTAGCGATGTCAGGGGTACCGAATCCTCGGATGGAAATAGCAAATAAGTATCATCGGGGAATGAACTTGGTAGAGAATCTAATCGCTCCAAATCAAATATTCTTACAGCACTCCCTCGATCCGAATCATGACAAGATTCATGTAGTTTCAAACGAAGATCATTCAATATTTTGGCATGCAGCCCAGTGGCAACATTCCTTCGATCATGAACAACAATATCGAGGTGAAATGGCAAGGCTTCGATTTGTTTTGGCCAATCCTCGGCAGGGATCAACAATCCATAACACTCTGGGCAGTATAAGCTACGTGATGTCCCGCAGCAAACTTTACGAAGCCATTGTTTCCTACTATTCCATGACTCTAGCGATCGAAAGGAATCCAAATAACAACGAATCCTCTCTTCATGAATCATGAGAGATCGAATCGAATTGTATGTCGATTACAGAACGATAGACAGACGATGTACCAAGAATTTTAAGAAGATTTTTCTACTTTCCCTGAATTAGGTAAGGATAAAATTAGTTAACACGTGCAACGTACGTTTGCTTTCAATCCTTCTTACCTTTCATCGTTTGAATAGAAGAGATGCTAACAGAAATTGCCCTCAAGTCTATTGCCCTTAAGTACCGCAATGCTATGGCAAGACAGGAGCAGGGTAGGATTGCCTTGTGATCAGCTTACGTCAGCTTTACTTAGCCAACTACAGCAGTTCAACAGGTGATGCCTTACTTGCCAAAATAAATTTGACCCCGATGAAATCAAGGAGATGCTGTACTATGCTCATCCTTTGCACATACACACTATAATTGCTACAGCCAGATATAAGGGTTTGACAACGCCAGAACCGAGAGCAAAGTCTGTTCCTATTTTGATAGGTTTCTGGTTAGGTTTCAATGGCACGGGGCGAGAAACCCAAGTCAGCACACCAGCCAATTGTGCACAAGAATAAAAAAGCAAATTTAGTAAAAATAAAAGAGTTAAAGCTGAAACAATCTTAAAGGAAAATGCATTTGTCTTTTTTGCAGCAACTTGGGGCATGAAGAATTTCAGTGCTGCTTCAGGAAGAAAGCCAGTGCAGAAGCGCAAATAAGAGCTAAGTTCAAGCCAAGGCTCACAAAAACAGTGTCGTTGACGTTGATGATTTTTTGGATGAGTTTGAACCCCTGGATGAGCTCCCAGAAATCCAGTAGTTCATGGATAACATGAATATGGAGGTAAGAAAACAACAAGGCTTGCCCCAAACCAATGTCAAGCAAGACACTAACACTCTTCCTACTGCAGGCTTCATGCTGGAAATATCAATAGCCAAAAGCGAGAGTGATATTTAATCTATTTACTTTATAAAGTGCTCATATACACAGGTTGTACTAGAACTATCATGAAGCAAAACAACCTTCTGTGTAAATTTCTTGAATCCCGGAAACAGCTCAATGAAGTCTCCAGACGACAAATGCAGAATTTGCCCCAAGATGCAAAATTAATTGGAACGTAGAGGTGGATGACGCAGCGCAACAATCCAACTATGATAAGACCATTGGATGCAATCTACAAATCACGCTTGGAATGGATATGTTATTTTCCACCAAACATTTGAAATTCGATGGAATTGTTCTTAGAATGTGTACATCAGACGCAAATTTGTCTTATTTGGTGTGAAAATAAAGATATTTGCAATCTCCATGATGTTTTTGCAACAGCATCAACTCCTATGTCTATTCTTGATGCCAAATATGAAAAGGCAAACATAGATGCCAACATCAATCCACTTAAGTATCTAAGTAGAATACAACAACAACAATTGAATGCATTACTGTATAAATTTGAACATTTGTTTGATGGAACACTTCAAGACTGGAAAAGAGATCCAGTAAGCTTAACGGTGCTAAGCCTTTTCAACTAGCGCCCTTTTCAGTTCCAAAAATATACAAGGACACACTAAAAAAGTAAATACAACGCCTGTGTGACTCAGGAATTTTTAAACCCCAAGTAGCCTCAGAATATCAGTCTCCATCATCATCATTCCAAAGAAGAATGGAAAGGTTAGAGTCATATCAGACTTTAGAATTTTAAAATTCAAAACTTCAACGAGTAGCATTTCATCTTCCTAAAATACAGGATATACCTACCAGTTTAAATGGATTCACCTTTGCAACATCCATTGATTTGAACATGGGCTATTATACCATACTCTTTATGCCTGAACTGTCAAAACTCCGCAAGCTAATTTTGTGGAACGTGTTCACCAAACTTTAGGGAACATGCTGTGTTCTTACAAATTAGAGCGCAATGATTTTGATTATCAAGAACCATGGTCACAACTATTAGCTAATTGTGCCTGGGCTATTTGCTCCACAGTACACAGTGTACTAAATGCTACACCAGCACAAATTGTCTTTGTACGAGACATGCTGTTTGATAAATCTTCAACTACTGAGTATAAAGAAATCAAAAAACGGAAAGGGGAGGCTTCAGATGCCAACACACAGAGAAAACTCAAAAAGAGTTGAGTATGGATACAAGGTCAATTATCAACTACTACTTGACAGAGGAGTACTTCAAAGGAAGTTAAGCCCAAAAAGGGACGAACCGTACCAAGGGGTACGAGTTTATTCCAACGGCACCCTGAAGATACGGAAAGGTATTTAGGTGAGCCCTTATCTATACGCAGATGCGTTCGGTAAGTAATTGCACCGTTAGAGAAAGCGAATGTGGTGCGGTAAATCCTGTTTACTCAGGTTTCTACCTTATAACAAGTTTACAAATAAAGCATCAATATAATATGTTTCTTCTTAAGAAACTAAGCCCTTAAAGAAAAACTTCTATTTGCAAGTTTCTCTTTAATAGATAAGGCAGACAACCGTTATGTATTATCCTTTTTGAATAAAAGGAACAGTAATGAATTCTTACTGGAAAAATCAGAAAGATTCTTTCTAGTAAGAATCTAGATAATAAAATAATTACCAGTTCTCATAATTTCTCGTTAATCATTGTTTTTTTATAATTCTTTCATTTCTCTTAAATTCTTCAAGGCAGGGCACATGTAATATTGAACCCTAATGGCGCGCCTTTCTCATACATAGTTGGAAGCATGTGTTTCAAAAACTTACTCAGTGTACAAGCGGTAACAACCTGAATGTGATCACAGTGCTCTAAGCTGCTCTAAGAGTTTATACACATTGTAAATTATGATCTAAAAGTTACTTTTTTCTAAGATCTCTTGTGAATCAATTGCAACGTGTTTCCTTGACCACATCGCCTCTTTAGTTTACGTGTTAGATTCAACACTTAACATTTAGACTTTGTGATCTTAGATTCATGACTTAGATTAATCAGTTTTGAATCTTGATAGATTCCTGATTGTTACTTAGGAATCAGTAATTGTTTTTCCTTCCATATGGATGTGACGGTCCTGAAAAGATGTTAAATGATCTTCTTCATTTATAATCAATATTACGCATCACTAAATTCATGTAAGACTTTGTCTTAATTGAATTTGTGGAAAGTATTGAAAGAATGGTTACCTATGTGACCTATTCTAGTTTTAGATGAGTAAATATAAGATTATTATTTCTACTATTATTTACTATTTACTAATGATAACTTTGGACATCTCCAGTATCAGTACACACACACATTGCTTAGCCTTAGTAATTTATTATAGTATTCTTAGACTATATTGCTTATAAGCTATAGTGTTAGGTGTTATCTAAAATGAACTTAACTCAAGGTATGTCATTTGCACCAAGATTATACATAACCTGATGGCTTTATTGGAAAAGAGAGATCTGCCTTATGTTCACTTGCTCTGTTACAATTCCTTTTGAATCTGGACAGTACCATTATTATATACCTGCATTATTGGATATGGTCCTGTACAAGGTGATGAGAGCTTCTGAAGGATTCTGGGTGTCTCTAATAAAACTTGGTCTTCAATCTTATATTCATAAGAAATTTGACAATTGCTTTTTAAATTTGGGATTATTGATAATGTCCTTTTTCATTTACCTTGAATGCAATATTGTGAATCATATCATGAAAACTTTGTAAGGGGTTTGTGTTACCCCTGATATTGGATTAGAATTATGTACTTCATTGCCATCATGATGGCATAGGGCAATCAATGGGTATCAATGGCAAAGAATCACTGCTTTGGCCTGATCTTGAAGTATTCGAATTTACCTTTGTCAACCGCATTCTGGAAATGAGCCTTAACATTGCAGAAAGAGATTGTTTGTCCTTGCTTGAGGACTTTTGCCTTGAAGGCAGTCTCTGCTTTGGATTCCAGGGTCTCTTCTGCATTTGTTGATATCTGCAAGCGCACACATTTACCTTGACTTCTTGATTTCAGACATCCATTCCTTGATGTCTAAGGAAATGGTAATGATGAGTAAATTTACTTTTGCCTCAAAGTGCTTTAGCTTTTGTTTGATGAAACTGATTTTCTATGGAATCGGTCGCTGCGTTGCTGGATCACCAATTCATAATCTCGTTCTTGCTTAACAAAATCTTCAGCGGGCATTATTTTACTTTTAATGGCATTTGTTTGTGCAGAGGGAAACAGATGAAATTTCGGAATTGCATTTTCTGAACCAAAATTCAATGATCTCAGAACGACCCTTCGCAACTTTCGCGAATGCCACTCCGAGCATTATGGGAGGGATGAAAAGTCATTTTTCATACTATCCAACGGACTTGTGTATGTGAATATACATCTTGGTAGATTCTGTGGACGCATGCCGATGTGAAACTTTTTGATTCACATGGAGAATTTCTCGATTCCAATTCCACGGGATCCCTGTTGCCCCATATATTTGCATAACCTGCACGATGATTAATGTTAAGTTTGCTATTGCATTAATCGCAACAAATCTTATAGCTGGATATGTTACAATTGTCGCAGTAACACTCCTGTACCAATCTCGAAACCAAGTTAGTTTAATATCTCATGTAGCACGTTACACTCAAGAAGTTAATTGTTGCAAATGTTGGGATCCTGAAGGAGACAGTTTTTATTGCCCTCCAGTCGAAGGATCCTACAACATGAGTGCGGAAGGCAACGTACAAATTACGAAATCCCAATCTGATAGTTTATGCACCGTGACTTTGATTACTGTGGAAGGCTTCCTCAAGCCTTTGGGTCGCTCTTACGGAGGACTCAATTGGGAAGAGAGTGCTGGCGAATATGTTGGCAAGCTTAACATTAGCTGTGCAAATCTGGATTGTACTTTGAAACTTCCAGTTCTTGAAGAAGGAGAATTATTTCAACTTACTACACACAAAAAGCCCACGTATTATACATCTTCAGAAGAAATTTCTCGCTTTTTAGAGCAGACAACTTTTGGTCCCCGAGTTGAAGATTTTCAGCAATTCAATCCTGAAAATCTCAAGTCTTCGTTTGCCAACTGGATCAAAAGTCAACAAAGTTCTTTATCTATGACATCCCATCGAGAATATTTTCGACGGAGACTCAATGGGAGGTATGAGTTTGCTTCGCCAGTAGGTGCAGTAACTCATCCATGCCAAGCTGGAAACAGGTTCAGGAGTTACGCTTTCGCCTTTAAAGATTTAAATAAGATTTTGAGCATTGACACAACTCCTGAGGCGTATCGGAAAATCATAATTGACGGTTTCGTCAGAACTGTCGTTGCTGGACCAGTTGTAACGGTTGGAAGGCCTGTGACAACTCTCCCTGACGGAAAGTACGTAACATTGTTTCATGAATCGATCTCAAGAGCTGGGGGTTCAATTGTGCATTCTCGATCTCACAAATACTTTGTAGGTACATGATTTGCAATGTAGCTCCGGAATCTAGGATTGGAGGATTAATCTACCTCCAGAGTAACTCAATGGCCTGTGCTGCTGTCGCCTTTCATGGGCAAGGTGGAAACCCTTCCATTCAGTTTGTTGGTGGTGACATTCCCTCATCCGTCATCTCGATCGATGATTCGGAAGTTGTTGCGATCGACACACGATTTTTTCGAGGCAGAATTCCAGGAGTTCAAGAATTGTTAGTTACGCAAAATCTTTCCGATGCTAACTGTTCGAGACTTGGTGAAACTGGTGTATTCTCTGAAATTGTTTTTGCTACCTATCAGCAATCATATTGGATCCATGATCCTCGATTTGTAAGCGTTCAGTCTTAGATTTCTTTGTGAAATTCGATTTCTCACTACATTTCTTTTCATGTTCAGGAACTTTTTGATAACACTTTGGATTACCCGTCTCCTGATGGAGGAGGAAGTGTTGTTAAAGCTACTGCAAAAGTCGGCGAGTCATACTATATCGCTAGGTGCGCCAATGCGCCAGCTAATTTCTTGAACATAGACAGTTGTATGGTCAGCAAAAGTGAGGATGCATGTTTTTTTGGTAGTTTCGACCAAAACTCGATAAGCTCACAGAAGTTCATGATTCCTCTGTCTGGGGGGACGATTAAACTGTTGTACAACGAGTCGGGCGCTGGAGATGTCGGGACTCTCTACTTCTATGCCATTGAAAGACTCCGTGTGGAGGAAGATCAAACTGTTCCATCGCCTTGCGAAGTTACTGTAAAATCTCGTTGGGTTCCGACCGAATGTACCAATTCCACTGTGGATGCATTGACGAGTACCATTTTTGGTGCCTTGATCCAGGAGGCTAGAGTAAATGGCAACGAGAAGAACCCGAATCTCGTCGACGTTGTTATGCCACAAACGGCTACTTGTTCAGCTTCAGACATGTCATCGAAAGGCTTCATGATAGTTGATCCAACCGGAGCTTGTTGGCAAAATGTTCACCCTGATCATCTGAATGTATATGACTTCACGCCATGGACAAGAAACCACCCCGGAAATACTGTTTTTCGTAATCCGATTTCAAGTAACGCCGCCATGGGAAGTCCTGTCTTGTTTTTTCCTGAATCCCATGAAATCACTAGATGGTTGGATAACAAAAATCGATTCCTATACATTGGGAGATTTGGAGATGAATTTAACTACTTCATAATTCCAGCCGTTTACCGCACTCCTAAGTTTAATCAAGCCGTTGGCTTCATGGGTCAAGTAAGTTCTCAATCCAGCGGAAATGAAGATGTTGCCGGAACATCACCAGTGATTCTTGCTTGTGGGAGCCCATATGAAGTAGCAAACGATCCAAAATTAGGTGGCAGTGACATCCGTGGAGCTTTTACACCTTATACCCAATTCCTCATGGCGAATACTTTTGTTTCCCTTTATCGTCAGAAAAGAATCGTTTGGACCCATGTCGCTCTTGAAGCTGAGGATCAACTAAGACAGCGTGTTGCCTGGGCTCTTTCACAGATCGTTGTTGTCAGCACCAAGGAAATTAGTAGATCAGAAAGGACTACCGAAATATTCCTCACCTTTTACGATATTTTTGTTCGCCATGCTTTTGGTAACTATAGAAATATTCTGAAGGAAGTATCTTATAGTCCTATAATGGCGGATATGCTCACCTATTACGGTTCGAAATCAACTGGGTTCGAATTTATTGTCAAAAAAGAACTGAGGTACCCAGATGAGAATTATGCGCGAGAAATAATGCAACTGTTCACCACTGGCATGTACAAACTCAAATCAAATGGTCAAAGGGTTCTTGACTCTAGAGGAGAACCTGTTTTAGTTTACACAAACGAGGATATTGTTGAGTACGCAAGAGCTTGGACTGGTTTCAAAGCTCAAACTCTACGAGGAAACGTGGAAATTGACACCATCAATCGCATTGATCCGATGGCAATTGATCCAAATTGGAGGGATCGATATCCTAAAATGGGATTGAATCGTCGGTATATTGGTGATGGTTATCCTTTTTGCGCAGACTTACCAAAGAAGCATTTTCTTGCTAAGGGTGCCACTTACATTTTCCTAGGTTCTTCGAACAGACCACAGATGCATATACATCCTCAAGCATGGGAAACTGACCCAAAAGCCAAAAGATTGAAATTGGTCCTAAATGGTGCTATAAGCCTCCTCGCAAAGCTCTGTGGGACGACAGACACATCTGCCTGTAAATTCAAGTCTAAAGTTGTGCTTGATCAAAATGTGCCTTGTGCGGGCCTGGAATGCATTCTCGATACGGTACGAATCGTTGAAGTCGGCGAAGGTATTTTCTACGAGTATATTCGTCCTCCTTGTGTATTCAAAGCATTTTTCGAGAGCGCCAAGGCAACAGGTCTATCTAATGGAAGAAGTAACATAGTTTGCGCTGATCCAAATGTAGAGACCGCATCAGTGGCTTGTTGTCCACGCAGCGCAGCCAGTTCTCGGTTTTGGTACGGAATATATTGGGGAGAGCGTACAAGATACTCATCTGCACTGGAGCATTGCGGTGGAAGTCTTTGCACACGACTTTCCCGTCCCTCGTGTGATAAGTTATCCGTTGGATCATTATGTGATGGCAACATACGCTTTTGGACCAATTCTGATTGTAAACTATTTGTAAAATTTGATCCAACAGGACTTGCTTCAGTTGTACATTCTGTTGAAGGCGTTGAAAGTTCTAACATTGGAGGTGTGGTTCGTGAGGATGTACAAACATTTTTTAGGGTGGATTGGAGTGATGTGAGGCTAGTAAACGGCATCATCTCTGATTGTACTTCAACTAGCGGTTGCAAAGTTACATCAGACAGCATGTGTATGTGCCCAGTTACTGTATCGGAAAGTCAAGTCTTTTCTTATGGGGATACCCCCTCACGTCAGGATGTGCTAACGAAATTGACCTTTGGAGCATTTCATCCTCAAATGTTATTTGAAAAATTCACCTCTCAGTTCTTAGGAGAAGTAAAGTGGTACAGCGAATCGGGTGTACTGTCTTCAGAATCCATTTTCGAGGTCACTGATGAAATCGGAAAAGTGCATTTGCGGAAGAATTTGAGATCTATCGTGACTATTGATGGAACAAATATAAGTTTCCGTAATCCGGTGTCTTTCAATAGTCTCGAAGATCCAGAACCGAGAGATGCGCACCAGGAAACTGATGCAACTCTTGATCACTACATATATCATGAAAACACGGCTCCCTTCCTTGCAATTCGATTTGCACAGCGTTTTGGGATTTCTAATCCTTCCCCAGGCTATATAGAAAGGATTGCCGACGCCTTCCGGACAGGAAGTTTTAAATTTGACACCGGAGAAAATACCATAGAATTTGGGACGGGTGAGTATGGTGATTTAGCTGCCACTATTGCATGTTTGTTGCTTGACCGCGAGTCACGCGAAACTATTCTAGACACAGATCCAGGTCATGGCTCTTTGAGGGAGCCTCTTTTGAAAGTGATGAATGTACTAAGGTCTATGAAGATAAAAGTATTCGATAGAATACCCTATGTGGATCTTGCTATCAACATGCTTTCATTAATTGGGCAGATGACACACGAAATTCCTTCCGTATTTTCTTTCTTTTTGCCTGAGTACACATCAGGTGCTGTCGAGAGAGCTGGTTTAGTGTCACCTGAAGATCAAGTTGCCACGTCGCCGCGAATGATAAATATCATGAATGGAATGTTGTCGTTAGTCAAATATGGCCTAGATCCATGTTTCGGAGGTTTCGGGGCTCAATTTGGAGGTGGATCGCTAGATTGTAGAAATATGCAAATTGGGAAATTCGAAAAAAGTGATGCACGGTTAACTTTCGTTCCTTCCTCCTCCAATGCAGACGAAGTTGTGAATGAGCTTGCCTTGTTGCTGACTGCAGGAAGAATTTCTCAAGCTAATCGACAGATTATCAAAGGTGCTTACGCTTCAGAGACTGATCCTAACTTGGCATTAGTGAAAGCACAGAGCCTTATTGTGTCATCTCCAGAATTTCATGTAACAAATATTGTACGCAGTAGTGGAACTCGGTATTCTATTACGAAACCCCCCGCAGTAACAAACAGAGACTACAAAGCTGTGGTTTACATTCTCCTTGCAGGAGGTGCAGATACTTATAATATGCTAGTTCCACACAGCTGCAAGTCTACGAACGATGATGGAAAAACTTTGGTGGAGCAGTATAACGCGGAGAGGACGTCTATTGCTATGAAAGATGATGAAAGAACCAGAATTATAAAAGCAAGTAATCAGCCATGCGAGGAGTTTGCCATTCACCCAGATTTAAACTTCGTTGAAACGCTATATAAAGAAGGATCTCTCTCTTTCTTTGCAAATGCTGGCTTACTTAATGTACCAGTAAATAAAAAAAATTATTCCAGATTAACAAAGTCGACTCTTTTTGCTCATAACTCAATGCAATCAGAAGCTCTGAAAGTTGATCCTTATGAGCGGTTTCCAAGTTCAGGATTTTTGGGACGCCTTAGTGATTATTTGATTCAAGCAGGATTTGTAGCAGTGCCAATTACGGTTGAAGATGTGACGATTGCAACAGCAGGTATCCCTGGCAGACGATCAAGAGTGCTTTCAGTGTCCTCTTCTGAGACTAGTAGTTTCAATCCAAAGCCAGATAAGGAATCCTATAATCCTCAGCCATATTTGGAAGATTTAAATTCGAGATCACATCTCCAAAGCAGTATTTTTGGGAAAAAGTGGTCAGAAGGTCTCATTCAATCTATATATGCAATGAAGGGCCTAAATGATGACATATCCAAAGTCACACTTTCGCAGCGTTGGATTGGAGGTGAGTACATTCTAAAATTGAAGACAGCAGCCACATTAATATCTGCACGCGATGATAGAGGAAGCGACCGCGATTCGATATTTGTTCAGTTGAATGGTTGGGATCATCATGATGTAAGTCTGAAGTAATCCCACGAATTCCCGTGCTAATGAAATTTTCCTGACATCCCAATTTCTAATTTTTCTCAGGGAGTTAAAGAGGGGCTTTCACTCAACTTTGCTGAGTTAAACAAAGCATTAACTTACTTCCAAGCAGAAGCTCGCAGCAAAGGGTTTTGGGATAAAGTTAGTGTTGTCGTTACGTCTGATTTCGGTCGCACTTTGACAGCCAACTCTGGAGAAGGAAGTGATCACGGATGGGCTGGACATTATTTCATTGCTGGTGGTTCTGTAAAGGGCGGTCAGATACATGGCCAATATCCACAAGACATTACAGAAGCGGGACCTGTGAATGTTGGAAGAGGACGTCTTATTCCCACAACGAGTTGGGAATCTGTTTTGAATAGCGTGGCTCAATGGATGGGTATTGAAAATGACTCAACTCTAGAAATTATCTTGCCCAATCGACTTAAAGCAGGAACAAAGTTAATGACCAGGAGTGAAGTGTTTGTCAACTAAGCAAAGTCCAAATTTCATATCCTGACTTGGTCACATGGATCTTAAAATGTGTGATAATCTCTGATACAGCATTTGAATGGGCCTTTATTTCAGATAGAAAATCTGAGCTTAATGCAATCATTTAGCATTGCGTTTGTGTAAGCATATTTTTGGATATTTTCTGACATCAAAAAAATTTGTCCTGGTCATTAGTTACTTGGTATTCCAAATTGCTTTATGTGTAGTTTCCAAAGAAATTGAGAAACTAAAGCTCTTCACCAATGGAAAGTGTATTCCTAATGAGGTATTGAAATTTTTTAAAATGGGTAAGCAAGACTGATCTAGTCCTGCAACGTCATAATGATTGACTAGAATTCTCTTGTTCAACATTTGGCTATTGCATCATTGCGTCATCTTGAGCTAACAAGCAATAGATTTCAATGGGTTCTTTCCAGGAAAATCAGTATACAATTTAGTCAGCTGATCAGAATCTGGAGTAAAATAAAGGTATCCTATATCTTAAAGTATACATTAGGTAAAGTTTGTTGATTCTCTGGACGCCATGATTAAGTACAGATAAATTTAGTAATCACAACTTTTAGTGCAAATCTTGCTTTCAATCCTCTTCATCTTTCATGGTTTAAATAGAAGACTTGCTAACACATTTAACTGTGGGTACCTTATTTTCTAGTCTAGTCATTGTGTTAATGAGTTATTAGATTTTCTTGGGAGTATTTTTGTCTATCCTATCATTCAATTGGCATTCATGTTTTGGGTCAAGATGCCAGATTTAAGCATCATTAGAGTAATTCCTTTCTGCGGAAAAGCTGCTGATTGGCTAATTTGGAATAAGAAGCTTATGGCAAACTCAAGGACCCAAAAATTATTATTCAATATTCTCCTTGTACTGTACAGCCCAACTATAATTTTTGCATTTCCCCTTCTCCTCTACTTTAGCTGTCTGAGGAGAGAAAAATTTAGCCTCCTTTGTCTAGCCGCGTCTGGAACAGTTGTTCCTCTCTTTCAAATAATTCCACAGCACATCTACTTTATCATTAAAAGGTGCAAGTTACTTTGCAGCACTCATTAAAGTGTGTCCAGAGTGAATGAATGTGGATATAATGGAAAGACACTATCACACTCTTATTTCTATTCCCTGCACTTTGAGATTACAGGGCACTTCATTCAAAATCCTAAACTTCTTATCGTATCTTTTTGGTGTTTTCCCTCAATTTGAAAATAAAGGAGAATAATTCTTTTTTCACCAAAATCTATTGTTAATATTCATTATAACAACTGCAATAAAACTCAATTAGTGTAGGATTTTACTTGTGATGTTGAAATAAAGATAAAGATGAGCAATTCAGAATTTCCTCTGAATGCTGGGAATCAATCTTACTTTTGATACTGAAATAAAGATAAACATGAGTACAACAGAATTTCCTCCAAACGTTGGAAATTACCCGCACAAGATTCTCTGCTGATAACATACAACTCCTGGTTACTTTGTTGATCAAAAGATGCTTTTTTATCATCAAATACATATATCCCTAATGAATAACCTAAAACTATTTTTTGAATGAATGTCAGGCATATTTGCTATACTAGCTTCGGTAACGAAAAATAGCAAGAACGTGGCAGTGGACAGACAAAGGCAATTTAGAAGATAAAAAAATCAAGTTCAACATGAGTGGCTCCATATTGGATAAAAACCTAATACATCAAAATAAGAGTGGTTTACTAATGATGATGTACCCTGAATGAAAATGTTTATGCACCTTCGCTACTGATTGGGATGTCAAGATGATCAGATATTCTCTCGTTTTCATACCGTATGACGGAATTGAACCGCCCCTAGAAGCTAGGGATGGTAAATTTACCTCGAGTTAATTTTATTATGAATTCATCAGTATTCCGTACTGGCTGATCCCTTCACTTTATTAATCAAACGTTCAAAGTCTTGCTACAATTGCTATCGAAAACGAAAGAGTATGGCACTCACGATGCCAATGATATTAAAGCAAAAGTCTAGACCTCACACCTCCTGGGACGTGTTGGTTCCCACATTCAACAAATGACCTAGTACTTTGTTCACTAAGTTTGTCATCCCCTAAACCCTTGATTGAAAGATGCTGAATTGCGTGAATGATATAAAGTAAGGCTTTCCAGGATGATCCTGGTATTGTTACCTATTTGGGTTATTGTAATCAAGACAGAATGTTTTGTTTTTGCAGCAATATAGAAATTGACAGGAAGATGCATTTGATCACTTCATTACTTACACTTATCTAGGTAATAGTAAGCAAGACCAATATGTTTATCTGGTCCTCTGACATGTGGAGAACATAAGAAAACAATATTTGGACATACACTTTCACAAATGACTTTTTAGAGGTTTACAAATTGAGTGTTTCCAAACATTATTTCAGCACTTCAATTACTACTCCTTAGTTCGTTGGATTTTGTTGAACTTTCATTAGGAACAGAATTGTAAAGCACATTTTTAGAATCTTTTAAAACTTGCTTTGGTGATTTTTTTGTTAGGTTGGGAATTGAACATTCTTATCTTTCAAGATTTTCCTTTTGCTGATAGCTTGCATGCTTTATATATAGACAAGTTGTTTTCGCTTTACAATTCATGTCTGTGAGATAGAAGAGTGAAAGATAATCAAGGTCATTTCGATGCTAAATAAGGAATGAAAGGACGATATGAGAATTGATCCATGAGGCTGGCCGAAATAATGTACCGAATGTTGATTCCTAATGCTTCTTAAGAATGGTGGGGGTGTTTTATTAAGTGGAACTCACGACCTGGCAGTTTCCCCAAAAGAAAATGGGGAATTAATTCTCATGAGAACTTGTTAACACGAAAAGAATGTACATCGTGAAAAGAAAGAAGGATAAGGAATTGACATAGTTACAAGAAAAAAAGAAAAGTCATTAATTGAAGGACGGCTTATCGCCAGAAGATAGGGTGAAACGATTCAATACTCTCCAAATAAAGTTATTCTTCATTTGAAGATTCTGATGAATCAGAGGACGTGTCATCTGCATCATCTGTTGATGATGGCGAACTAACATTACTTTCTTCGTCAATCGGGATTTTCTCTGGCTCGACACCATTCAAGGATATTTGAGATAAGTCCTTATGTCCAGCAATTGGTGTCAACGAAAGCATACCAAGTTCTTCTTGGGATGTTAACCATGATTCCAAACTATGGACTCCATTAGCGTCCTCTTGCCTCTCCAATATTCCAGCGATTACCTTTAGCTTATCTATAAATGAACTGAAGTTTGGATAATCAGACGACAAGCTATGCAGAACTTCCTCTTGTTGTGTACTTGTACCCATTCGGTTGACGACGTTAGGTGTATTGCAAATTGTTAAGATGAGCTGCCGAAGACCTCCGTCCTGTAGTTCCGTTTTTAACCAGCTGGACTTATTGACCTTGGCTTTCATGTCATCAGTAATTTTCCAATCATCATTGAACTCGTCATCTTCATCGATATCACCAGCTTTTTTATGAGGAGGAATAGGAACGCTGTCGATTCCTCTCAGATTCTGAACAGTTGCCGCGAGGTATTTGCTCTTCTTTTCTGCTTGTTCCATGACTATATTGCACGGCTTTAGTTTATGCGCTTTGAAGCATGGGATACTGCAATATGGCTTTCTACATTTTGGGCACTTGTACTTTGGAAGATTGCTTTTGCATTCAATGCAAGGCGAACATTGAGTAGCAACATTCGACGAAGGTTCACTCCTTCGATTTTTCCTGCGCTTCTCGGTATCTTGAAAATTTCTGTTCCTACGATTTTGAAACTTTGGCATCTTCCTAACTTGCAAAACAAAATTATAGATGGTAGAGGTTTCTCATCTAAAATTCGACTAGTAGTAACCCTTGCAGTACGTAAAATTATCACTACCCTTATTAACAACTTCATTCCATCAGCAAATGTTAACTTAGCGCATTCGATGGACAATGATACATCAGGGTTCATGATGTGATTGATGTCTTTTATTTTTGTTGATTCCACTGAACATTCTCCTCACCACGGCTTATCTGGATCACTTTGCATGTTCATTGTGCACTTTTTTCTTCCCCTCACGCGCAACTCTACCAAGTTGTTTCTCTTCTTTGTGAATTGGTTTTATTTTTAAGTTTAAAGTGAGCCAATAACACGCACAAGGTTGATGCACACGCTTTACTGAGCAATAAGTAAGTGATCATGGAAACTGAGAAAGACATTGTTCTAATGGTTCAAATAGTTTTATTGAAAGAATGAAATTGATAATTTTATTTAGACATACGAAAATCATCACCTCACTCATGTCAAAATACCTGTATTGATTGATTGGAAGTATTGATATCAAGCAGTGAAGACTTTGGTCATTCCACTACTGATGAGCATCCAAATAGCTAGTGCTAGTAAACCAGTGGATTGAATTAGATTTGGTGTCAAAACAATCTTGGAAATTGGGAATCACAACATTCCGCATGTTACTCCCGAACAGTTCACTCCAAGTTTTCAACCTTAACGACTTTCAAGTCCTTGCGAAGCAAAGATTATCGAAAGGTCTATATGAATATCTTTCTTCTGGATCCGATGATGAACAAACTTTAACGGAAAATCGAATTGCATATCGGAATTGGTTCTTACGTCCACGAGTGATGCGACCCTTGAACTTGATCCACCGAAATAGCAACAGCAATAATCTCGTGTGTACTCGTTGGACTATTTGGGGGCACAGCTTCTCTCTTCCAGTCTTTGTTACTCCTGCTGGTGTACATGCACTTTGCGATCCCCGTGGAGAATGTGCTACCGCAACAGTATGCTCTAAGGAAAATTTGGTTTTTGCCTTATCTCAACATTCGACTCGGTCCATTGAAGAGATAGCACAAGAAGTTCCTGATTGTCATCGTTGGTATCAAGTGTATATCCTAAAGGATCGAGCACTGACAATTCGTTTGGTGCAGAGAGCTGTCCACGCTGGATACAAGGCTATAATCCTCACCGTTGATTCGGTAGTATTCGGATATCGTGAAGCAGATGCCAGGAATGAATGGAATTCTCTTCCACCTCCTCATCGATTGGTCAACTACGATGAAGATTCAAAATCGAATTACGATCAAACGTACAATGCCAAAGCTCCCAACAAGGCATGGGATCAAAACATTGAAACTTTGTTTGATACCCAAATTTCGTGGGATGATGTTCGTTGGTTAAAGCAGAACGCATGTGCTGGATTGCCATTAATCATCAAGGGCATTATGACTGGAGAAGATGCTGACCTGGCAATCCAGGCAGGCGCCGATTGTATTATGGTATCCAATCACGGTGGGCGACAATTAGATGGAACTCTGGCATCAATTGATGCATTACCCGAGGTCGTGCATGCCGTACGTGGACGTGTTCCCATCTTTTTGGATGGCGGGATCCGTCGGGGGACGGATATTTTGAAAGCGCTGGCACTTGGAGCAACTGCTGTGGGTATTGGACGTCCAGTCTTTTTTGCTCTTGCCGTTGGAGGAGAACCTGCTCTCGCAACGCTGTTTCAGATGCTTAAAACTGAGCTGGAGGCCGCAATGGCTCTTTGTGGAGTCTCCTCCCTGGAGCATATTTCAAGTCAACTGATTACCCGGAAAAACACTAACTCATCTTCCACGGCCATTGTATTACGGGCTTCATTGTAGATACAGAAACTCTCTCTCTTAATTATAATCTATTATGTATACTTAATTTATGTATTTCTGTATGAATTGAGAAAAGATTTTTCATATCTTTAGTTGTCAAATTACATAATCTAAAGATAAAAGTATCAATGTGATTATATAGTGGAGCAATGAACTAAATTTTTACAAGGATGATTGAAATCAAATTAATACTTCCATTTGCCGAGAATTCAATCCCCTGCATTAAAACTTGCTGATTGTTTGGAGTCACGGAAAAGTTTGGAAATATGGTTATAATATTCCTCTCTGATCATCTTCTTCAATGGTCCAATGACTACTACATCAGGAGGTTGGTAAATTGAAGTTCAACATGAATCAATAAATTCCGCAATCAACTCCTCTTCCTCTGGTCAACTTGTATTAATGTTTTTCAGCGCTTTTTTCATTTCTTTGCAAACATTGGTTGTTGCATCATTGTACACCAAACCAACTTGAATTACTCAACCCTTGTACAAATATGAAATGTATTGTAAATTTAAAACGTGATTCTCACAACTCTTCCAGTGATTTACATCACAGTGGTATTACTGTAACTTTGCCACTGCTTCATCAATGCTTTGCCAAATTTTCCATTGAAAATGATAAAGAGAATGTAGCAAAGAGGAAGAAAGCATATCCATTGTCACCATGAGCGTACATCCTACTTTTTCATTGAACTTTGCCTCGCTTCCCACTTGTATCTCATCTAAAGGAACAAGGAAACGTGAGTTACGTTGGTGCAAGCGTTTACACATCTCATCATCAGCCATTACAGCACCCACTTTTTTCTCAAAATTTCTTCACAACTTGTGGAGCTCCTTCCCAGGCTAGATCTTTCCAACAAATTTCTGTCCTTTAAATTAATTTGTTGCAAGCTTCTCTTTAGAAACACGTTTAGATGAAATGTATCGTTTATCAAGCAAATTCTCAAAGAAATCCCCTTATGTGAATTTTTTCATGCATTGAACACGGACTTCAGATTTTGTTTTTGGTTGACTGCTTTTCCGCCGTTCTTGGACTAACTTCCAGACAAATTGCTTGTCTTTTCTGCTTCGTTTAAGCATTCTGCTGTTTCCGAAAAATAAGTTGGGAACTACAAACTTGAATCACTCTGATTAGGTCAGCATTTGTCACCTTTTCTCAACATCTCACATACTAAGTGGAGCATTTATTTGTAGGGTCATATAATTTGTCATCTACGGTATTTATAGTATTTATCATATGGGAACATCTTAGAACATCCAAATAGTATACTACTGTGATTATACTATAGGATTTTTAAGTCGTCAACTTTCAAAGCTGAACTTTTCGATTCAAGATGGCTGATAATAATGAGGTGCCGTTGATTGACGTTTCCAAGGCACAGGATGGTGGTGTCTTGAAGCAAGTTCGACGAGCTGCTCCTAGTGATGCACGGGGGCCTCCGCCGAAAGGTTACGAAGTAACAGCGCATTACGTTGGGACTTTGGCTTCTGACGGTAGTAAGTTTGATTCTTCAGTGGATCGCGGTAAGCCCTTTAAATTTACGATTGGTCAAGGCCAAGTTATCAAAGGATGGGATGAAGGATTTGCAACTATGAAGGTTGGTGAAAAGTCACTCCTTGTCATCAGTCCTGAGTATGGTTATGGTAAAGGAGGTTCACCCCCCAAAATTCCAGGAGACGCTGTATTGCACTTTGAGGTGGAACTATTGGATTTCCAGGAAAAGTTGAAAGAAAAATGGAAAATGACTAGAGAAGAAAGGCTTGAAGCTGCAAAGAAGCTCAAGGAAGAGGGGACAGTCTTATTTACCAATCAACAGTTCCGAGATGCTGCAGCAAAGTATGAATCTGCCGGCATTTACTCTGTAGATGAAGGCATTGATGGTGATAAAATACCAAAAGATGAAGTTCCACTGTATGTCTCATGCTGGTCGAATGCTGCCATGTGTCACATAAAGCTATGTGACTGGACAGAAGCCATTAGGTGTTGCAATAATGTATTGGATATTTCTTCTGAGTGTTCCGTCAACTTAAAATGTCTGTATAGACGTGGATATGCTCGACTGAAATCAGGAGACTTTAAGGAAGCTAAAGTTGATCTTATGGCAGCATATAAAGTGGACAGTACCAATAAGGATGTCCGGAAAGCCCTTAACACTTTGAAGGAAGCAGTGAATTCAGCGAAAGAGAAGGAAAAAACAATCTTTGGAGGGTGCTTTCAAAAGGTCAGCGGTTTGTATGGAGATAGAGTCGAGGATGTCATTGAACCCTCTAAGGATAATCCACATGTCTTCTTGGACATAAATCATGGAGACAAAGATCTTGGACGTATTGTCATTCGACTTTACGCAGATATCGTCCCAAAGACGGCGGAAAATTTCCGAGCACTCTGCACAGGTGAAGGAGGACAAACAAAGAAGGGTCGTGATTTGCATTACAAAGGTTGTGCGTTCCATCGCGTCATTCAAGATTTTATGATTCAGGGGGGAGACTTCACTCACGGTGACGGTACGGGAGGAGAATCCATTTATGGCAAACGATTTCCAGATGAAAATTTTATAAGAAAACATTCTCGAGAGGGCTTACTCTCTATGGCCAATGCTGGTCCTGGAACTAACGGAAGTCAATTTTTCATAACAACAAGCGCAACGCCACATCTCGATGGGAAGCATGTGGTGTTCGGTCATGTGGTGGAAGGAATGGATGTTGTTCGCGCCATTGAAGCTGTTGAAACTGGGCCAGGAGATCGACCCATCGTTCCTGTCACAATAAACGACTGTGGAGAGTTCGCGTTAGACGCGTCCGTAAAATAAACGTCAAAAACTAAGGCTAAAAAGGGTTATTGTATAATCGATATATTGGCTTAAGAAATACCAAAACAACAACATAAATGAATCGTTTCTTTACTTTAGTCTCACTTTATCCCCTCTCCAATATTTGAGTTGCTGCTTCACCAATAGTACTTACAACTAATTGAGCGTATTCGTTCCTAGCCTCAGCCTTGGAGAGTTTCTGACAGGCCTCCCATGCATCATATTTTGCTCGGCCTTCAATTGCTAGTATGCCTGGACGTTGAGGGCGCGTTTCTGTCTCTATATCTTCATCGGGGTTAAATGGGGGCAGCAATCTTCCCAATGTTACTTTTTTGTACAGACCATACAGACGACACCTTTCGCTATATGTCGCTGTTCTCACTGGTTTGATAGATTTATTGGCAACCAAGCCAGCAAGTGCAAGGAATTGATCCTGTGTCACGTCCGTCATTATGTTTCAATGATTGTATTTGTTGAGGAGAGGAGTAAATATGACAAAGAATTTGAAAGCTGACTTGGTGAAATGGTCGATCTAACTTTAAGGATTTAAGTCATGGAATTGTATCTTGTCCTTGTACTCTACCGTTTCATCTGTACTTTTGATACTCAATAAATTAACCAATCAAACTAAATCATACGTTGAATTTAACGCCTTAGTCATGTAGTCGGATATTATATCCTTTCTTCTCGGTTGTTGTCGTGTTTGGCGGTCCGTGAAAGCTTAATAAAAACAGTTGCCTTCTTAGAACTACCTTGCTCTTGTGGGCATCGTACGATTAAATTCAAGTTCGAAGAAAAATAAAGTATATTTCCATTCATTGCAGTCTTGTAACATTTGTGCAAAGATTATTCCTTAAAAATAAATCACTACAAATAAACTCAATACAAAACTTAGCCGGCTTAATCATTGCGATATGGACATCGGAAATAACTTTTCTCAACCTACGTTAATCTATATCAGAATTCACTGGTGTGGGAAATAACACTCTATGTATAGCCTTTGCTCCGCACTTTGGGGCTAAAACTCCAAACTGAGAGGCAGAAGAAACTTAACCCTACATTTAAGGGCTGTAATAGTAGGTCTGGAGTAAAAAAGAAAGCCATATATAACTTGCGAAAGTAAATCCTGAGTTCTTTTGGAACCTAGGACACATCCTCAAGAGTGTAATTGAGGAATTTTCAGCTGTAGAATATTTCTTGAAGCAGATTGGACAGAAAATGAAGAGATTGGCAAGCAGATAAATTATAAAAGAAATAAAACAATTTTTGGTGACCTGCTACCAGGATTAAAACGTATAGAACAGCTTCACTGCTATTGACGTCATAGGAATCACGTCGCTATGATTAAAAAAGGTAGAAAAGATCTAGTTCTACCTACACATGACTCATAGAAGGATGGGGAGAAGAATATGACAACTTTAAGTTGGAATCCCAAGATACTTGGCAAATTGTCAATGTGTCAGATATTAAATGCAAGACTGGAGCTGTTTGTGTTGATCAAAATTCTTGAATGATCTTTAAAGGTAAAATAACCCGAAGAGAGTGATTGTAAGTAAAGCTCACTTGAAAATAAATTAAGAAATAGTCTTGCTCAAAACAGGGAGGATCAATTTCATTTCAAGAGTTTCATTTAGACGCAGAAAGAAATGCCAAATAAACAAATGTATCAACGAACACTTTTTTATCTCATTTCGAAAACTCAAAAAGTGTTGCCTTAAACAAGTATTGTCCCCTTTCCTTTTAAGTTGAATTACAATCCCCGAACCGACGCAATCAAGAGAAAAAGTAGAAGACATAGTAATAACACTTTATTGAGCTATTCGTTTCAAATGTCATAACATCACTGATTCAAATTGTTTCATTGATATCCGTTCATATTTTTTTGAAGCCAATCATAAGTTGTTGTGCTCCAACATGTCAATGCTGTATTGACTAGCTCCATTACAAATGTCTTTTGTTCCACAGACTCAGGAGGGCCACGCATTCGCAGGCGATGACGGATTCCATTCGCAAGGGTCTTGGCAGTATTGTGATTTCTTGTGAGGTTCATGAGTGCAGCCTCGACCAAACTAACGATTTCATCAGAGTGTGATGAGGCACAAGCGAATGCTTTTTCAAACATTTTACAAAATTTAACACCGAGACCACCGCGATTATAATTCCAACCACCGAGAACTTCCCAAAATTCCATACTCAGCTTGAATGGAGCCCTTTCACTAAAGATAGGAACCTTTCCCATTTTAGGGGTGTCTCCAAGGACATACCCAAAGTCTATGTGCATAATATGACCCTCACGATCCATCAATATATTCGCATTGTGTCTATCCTTAATTTGCAAGATATAGCAAACAAGACTGTACCCGACAAGCGATCGAAGAAAGTTATCTTGTGCCGTTTCAAACGAAATACCTGGATAGCTTGGCCCCTGAGATGAATCTGAATTTAGTTGCTGCTGCAGATTCGCTCCCTGTGACTGCGGAGAACCATAGGCTCTTTCAAAGTATTCTCTTAGCGTGGTGAATCCATCAGTTTTCTTCTTAACTTCATCCACGCTTTTCGCATCGGATAGACATTCCAACAGACCAGCATCACCGCCAACACACATGATTGTGTAGGGACGCATCTTTGGTCTGAGAGACTCAGGAATGTCACTTTTAAACCAGCTATTTAATGACGAAATGACTTGCATGACAAGGGCTTCTCGTCTAATGTCTTCCCCGGCTTTTAAAATAAATGAAGCGAGACGCCATCCGTTTACTTTCCCATATGGCGATGCTTGCCGAAGTTGCTCACATTTGAGAGCCCATGGAAGACCAAATACTCTATCTAGAAGAGTGGAAGAAGTTGTGAACGAAGGTAATATTTCAGAGTTTTGAACTTGAGGGTAAGAATGTGATTCACTAGGTATCATGAGGGATGGATCTACCTCTTCGTAACGTTGTTGTTGAAAAAAGTGTAGATCCCTTTGGTCGTATCTTTCATTAATAGGGTATCCTTCATGAGATTGCCAACCTCCTCTTTCTGGAAATGAAAGATCTTGTCGTTGTAAACTATCATGAGCTTGAAGTTTGAGTTGGGGGTTTTGTTGCTTGGACTCACATTCATGCAGTATATCATTGTGAATCAAGAGCTCAGAAGGGATCTTATACATTGGAAGTGCTTTGCCGAAAACAAACCCTCCCGCTGTCCCTTCGAAATTTTCTTTTCCGTTGGGTTGCATGCCAAGCGTTTCACCGATAGTAGTTCCTAGATCATGTGCACCTGAAGCATACAGTCGGGCATCATTGCCTTCCATCCCAGTTTCTGCAACTTCTACATGTACAAGATAGGGACATCGTTCGCGTGACGAAAGTATGCGACATTCGGAGGTGATGACATTTAAGACGCGCATTACTCCAGCACGCGACCTATCCGCTGCCATATGTAATGTATCACTTTCTTGATATTCTCCTCCGGGCCAAACAAGTTTCTTAGGTTCGAGGGGAAGATGCACAGAGTATTTCAGCATATCTACGCTTACATCAGAAATATGTGGCCAGTCGTGTGGTTCCAGATTATCATCTACATCTAGGCTAATGTCTCCCCTCGTTACCATCCTTCGACGCAAACGTCGATTAATCTCCTCTAACGAAGTTACTAGGCATTGCTGCGAACAAGATTTTGTTAGTAGAGAGCATCAGGGAAAAAGCGTAGTCCATTTCCAAACTTACATGTCTTCGAGCGGAAGGAATCATTCTAAGATCCATACTGATTTGGGTTAGACGATCAATGAGGTGCATTGTATCTCCATAGTGACTACACCTCCTCAGGCTTAAGCTCGAGGGTAAGCGCGAAGGGAAGGGTTCGAGATCTAGATCCAAAATAGACGAAGGATCGTCAATGAATGGAGCAGTATTTCCGTACGCTGTGGCTTGTTCGGCATCTTGAAGGAGCTCAAACGCTTCTCGCTTTGCCATCCCAATTCGTGCCAGCACGGCAGCTTTATCCGCCGGTAAAACAACGATTAGTCTTCTACCAGTTTGTTGACGATGTTCGAAAAGCGTCTTCCAAGCACGACCCACTTCTGCTTCCAATAACCAACACAGCTCGATTCCCCAATTTGCATCCTGTAAACATCTCGTTAACAAGACTCGGCGCAACTTTTGAACGGGATCTAGTAATGCAGGCTGTAATGCTGGTGGAGATGTCAAGATGACTGAGACGAGTTGTGGGAGGTAGTCACGAAACGTCGCCAACGACGTGAACGCAAATGATAGATCAGTTTCTGATGGCAATCCCATGTCTCCCTTTCCCCTACCTACAGAATGAGAGTGCGAAACACTGGACTCTCCGTGTGTTAAAGCATGATGAGACCTTTCGCCTTCATAACCTTCTATCGAGTTATCAACATTAGTGTCGATATGAATTGAAGTTGCCTGCGCAAACGCCTTCAAGACATCTAAATCAGCATCTAGAGATGGATCGTCATTCAGACTATGATCCTCAGAAACAAGTTCCTTTTCGTGTGACATCATTGAGTAACGTTTAACAATAGTATCTGATGCTCGTAAGTGGTGAGCTAATTGCTGTACTAATTCCATCCGTAATGAGTCAAGGGCGAAGAGCCTTTGTGATCCTGGCGGATACGACAGAACTCCACGAATGCAACGATCTTTCCATTCGTCATCTGTATTGATATTTCTCTGAAGATTGGATACATCTTTGTCAGTATAGTGTGATTGCTCCACAGTCTTTTGTAAATTAGAATCGAACTCCACAAGATTTGTCGGAACTTGCATTTGAATAGGGTGATAAGGGAGTGTTTGGATTTCAGAAATGTCGCGAACCATATGACTGAGGTAAAGCCATCGAAGCAAGAATCTTGTAACATCGAACATTCTTGGTGATTTAAATTACTCGAGAAGAGGATTCCAATGAGAAACAGTAAAGAGTTGGCTTCTGACCATGACGATAAAGAAAAATTCAAATACTTTCGTCACATTCAAACACGCGGAAGGTAGAGTGAGGTACGAGCTACGAGCTGGAAGAAACCTTAAAAAGTACCCATCACTTTGAGAATGATACCGATTGTCATGAGAATGACCGTATAAGAGTTACAATATCAACCATTTTCTGACTAACATCAAATCAAATAGATACCCTTTTATCTCGTCCTGATTTATTCATAGATTCATAGATTGGAAATTCTAACTTGAATTTGTTTCCATGCTGCCTAACATTGAAAACATTCCGCAAATCAAACTTCATCAGAAGGATTTATGCCCTATAATGTAAAGATAACAGCAATCATGTGGCAATCAGGCTTTTGATACACCATAGTTTTTGAAAAAAATATTATAATCAAATACTAGAGATGAGTGACTGTAATGGCGATAATTTCATATGAACTATCAATAACTGCTGAATTTATAGTATCCCGTGCAAAACCCAAGCCAAATATCATATGAGAAAATAGTCAAGCATATCATCTTCTTGGTCTTGTATACAGGCTCCCTATTTGATGCGTGCTGAAAAATCAATTCTTTTGGATACCCACATTATATTCGTTGAAGGACCATGGATACAGGAAGTAGGGTCATATGGTCCACAAAACCCATTTTAATCTTGTCTGTTTAATCCAGCAAAAGAATCTGTCTTTTCTGAGCTCTTCTGATTAGAGACAAAATGGAATGGTCTGGGGAGCAACAGATGACCTTCCAAAATGGTGCCAGATAACTTGCTGTTTTTCATTTCAAAGCACATGGTAAAACTAGCGCATCAATTTTTGCATGAAACAGTCCAATGCCTCCTAGAGATGAATTTGGAATTCAAAGTCCCAATGCTTGATTGAATTTGGTGGAAAAATGACAATGGCTAGTGGGAAGATGCAACTGGTCCTAAGGAATGTTCCGATTATGAACCTTTTATGTGCGTCTAATGACAGTTAGGAGATCTCTTATCACTTTGGCATTGACCTTTTATTACCTAGGAATTTGTTTCACACACACATAGAAGAGCCAATTTTGAAGAAGGGTTTTATTCCGGTGAAGTACGCACGACAAGGGTTGGCTTCCTTATTTGTGCTCTCTGGACAATCACAATGATGCTGATCTGATCACATTCGCAATGCCCTGCAAAAAGAGACCGTTTTGGTAAAGTGATTATTAGGTCTGTATGAGTCATCAGAAAGATCTCATGGAAATTTTGCTGTATCGATTTAATACTATCAACAAGAAAAGGATAAAAACCTTGAACTAACCCCATGCTACATGCGTTTTAATCTTGGTAGCAGCTTGCCAAAAATTGCGAATTTTGTTAAACTTTGCGATTGAACTGCTTTTGCTAAAAACACCAGCACACTAAAAGTACTAGCATGGGACGTGAATGTCTTGAGCGTCCAGATTACATCATTTATGCATGTTATTATTACTTACTGGCGTAAGCTTCTTCACTTTCTCACCTTCTTTCCTGCTGTCTTTGATTGGGCTAGGTCATTCAAATCAACATCCAAGTCACTCAGAATTGCTCAGTATTAGAGATCGCACTATTTGTGTTTGTTTATTTTGTTAGCTATTGCGTGATGTATGCTCTAGCTAAAGACTTTCAACAGTCAAGGCTTCAATGTGTTGCGCATTATGAATCAGTCGCTATTTCTTTGTTTTGTCATGATCTCATTCTTTCTGTCAGAGTTTTGCAAGCATAAAATGAAAAAAATGCAGCACCTTTGAGAACACTCTAGCGGAATCAACTTTATTTGTTGGTTCAATCAGAATAAAATTATCTGTTTATAATAATCTTTATACTTACTTTGCATAGCAAAAGATAGCGCTGTTTGTTGCCTTGCATGTATGAAAATGTGCAACTGAGTCTTCAGCCGTCTATGGAATTCGAAGGTAAAATAATCTCCTTGACCTTGATGGTTAAGGGAGGTAGTTGTAGCTTAATTCTTAGGTGAGAATAAAGAGAAAAAAGAATGTCTTAAATTGCGTGTACCCTGCTTCTTTGGGCATGTACAGATTCCCCCGAATTCTACACAGTCCCAATTGGTGTCATACAATTATATGCTACTCCAGATTTTCTTGATGAATCATCACTCTTGGACTATAGCATGGAAGTAATTTCAAAGTTGTGTTACTTTTTTGTGTGCTCCCTGAGAATTCTGCATGTTTTGTTAACACCTTGTTTCCTTTCCTATATTTATAAATAAGGCTTAAGCTTTTCTTTCTTTTCGTTAGAAAGTATACTATTTTATTTTTCTTGCCACCATTTTGAATTCAAAATTAGTTTGCTTTGGAAAGAGAGTTGTGAGTCATGACTCCCATAAGGACAAGCAATGCATTCTATTGTTATGTGATAGTTGTTTTCAACTGCTCGTAAGGTTGTCTATAGAGCGCATAGTATTCATTGTGGCATCAGCTTTATGTGGTAGGCCAAGTACTGAAATGAGAAATGTTTCAATGACAGATTTTTCTAAAACGATGATCTATACAGCTGCCATTCATCGATGTTGCAAATTGTAAAGATCGTACTTTCACATGTTTCGTTTCTTGTAAAGGCGTGGACACGGACTTTTGGAAGTCTCTTGGCTTTAAATTAACGCTTGACAAAACATAAATAGCGATAACAATAGAATTTCACTCATGATTTTTGATCTTCTATAGCTATTTCGATGTAATGGTTGATAACTTGAAAAGCAAGTCATTAAAAAGTATAAATCCTTCCATTGATGACTACCTAAAATGCAATATCGTAAGGTAAAATAGGGAAGAAGTGAATTTCCGTCAAAAAGAATGATTTGGAACGTGGAATTTTAAGTTCAATGTTACAACTTTCACCAAAATTTCAGTTTGTGTTAAGCTCCTTCAGAATATCCACCGAATGATACAATCATGAAACGATGTTTCGGTGGGCTTGGACTCACAACACATTTTTGTTTTCATATGATCTGTTTCGGTTGAAAAATTTATCTCAACTCTTTCTCTCTATATTCGTACACCGTAATATCACATATTATAATCATTTAGAATACTATACAACCAACATACAGCAATGTCTTAAGAAGACTTTATTCAATGAAATGCCGCGCTATCCACCGCAACTTTCAAGGACCCATGTTGACACCGGAGATTTGCTCAAGTCGTAAACATAGAAAAGTACTGATGCCGCAACAATTTCAGTGACATACGATTCCGACAAAACAGATGATGCGATATATTTCTTTCCCCGGGTCATGTGAGCGTCATCGTAATTTAGGAAGTATTTCACCACATCCATATAGAGGTGATATGTGAAACCTGCCATCCCGCCGATAATCAAACGTTCGATATCATGTGAGGAAGCAGAAAAATAAGGAAATTTTTCGAAAAATATTTGCCAATGAGTAGAGTATACATCATATGACAGCCATTTGAGAATATCTGCCATAATGTCTACTCCAATCAGTGCAGGGTACATTTTCGTTTTTTCCTTTGGCAAGTCGTCCGAATTTCCAGATGGCAAAGAACAACTTTTTTCCATGACCTTGAGCATTCTACCCATTATTTCAAGATCAGAGAGAACCATATGCTTTTCTTCTGTCACTGCAATTTCTGAGGAAACTTTGGTAGACGTTAGTTTCCATAAGATCTCATCGCGAAAGGCATAATCAAGAATTTTAGGGAACAAAAAGGAAGAAAATGCGCCTGTAGATTCAGCAAGTATAATCGAAATGATATCTGCTTTGTCTTCTGGAAGCGTTGCGTCCATGACCCGATGCCATAGACTTGTTATTGATATATCGGCATTAGGGTATGTTGCAGCCAAACCAAAAATGGTTATCAATGAAGCGATCACTGTGGAAACCTCAGCATTGTATATGATACTTTCTTTTGATTTTTTATTCTTTGGGCTCATTTCAGATATCGTGGACTCCAGGATTCCGATGTCGACCTCGTATGCAACATCAAAAACTAAAGGAGTTGCCTCAAATAGGCAGACATGGCTTAAACTAGAGTCCTTAGCCAACCTATTGATAATGCTAAATCCAACCACTGATTTTGAGAGCAAAGCAGTGACACAGATCGTCCTAAAGGAAGGAAGTCTAAGACTTCCAAACGTTCTGTTGGGATGACGAAAGAAATCATGATAAATGTTGTTTTTCATTCGTTTGCACCCAAGCAGAGCGGAATATGATACTTCAGCCAAGGAAGCGAGTGTCAGGAGAGCTCGTCTCCTAGGGAATCAATAGCAACACAATCTTCCCAATGTTTCGTCTGACTTTCGTCTTTAAGAACAAAGTTGAAACGAACGTTTTCCGTTCGTGTAACAAAATTTCTCAAAACAGAAGTTTGATGCTGACGTCAGTTCATTGGAATAATTCCTTCCAAACATCATCAGTAGTCTTGTTTAACGGTTTCTACATGCATTCTAAGTCTAAAACAAAAATAGTAAGGTACTAGTAGTTGGTGCTTGCTTTGCACCGCAAAGTTGACTATTTTACAAAAGAGACTGTATCTTTGAATTTTACATTTCCAGTATGACAAAGATGTTTATTATTGTTATTAGTGAACCTATTACTACTTGATATAACATGTCAGTGGTATCTACAGTTGCATTCAAAATCACAGATGTTAAAGTTCATTATTTTCCAAAAGAGAATGTATCTTTGAATTTTTACATTTCCAGCAATAATTATGACAAAAAATATTATTGTTATTTGTGAACCTAGAATTTGCAGGTCATACAATCTGACATGTCATTGGTATCTAAAGTTTCATTCAACATCACAGATATTAAAGCAAATTCTACCATTGATTTAGCATTGGGATATGGAAGGTGTAAAGGTAATAATTTCCTTTTCCCCCCTATTAAAACTATAGTTTAAAGACATATTTTTGCTTTTGCTTGCGCTTTGTTGTAGAAGTTATTGGTGCTGCTGTTATTGTGATGTCAAGGATTGTTGGTGAAAAAATCAAAATAAAGCTGTTGTTACAAAGTCAATATCGTTGTTTTGCTAACTTTATAAAATGTATTTGACAGTTTAAAAATAAGGCAAATGTAAGATTAATACAATAAGAATCATCCCAAACATACAACAATATAATTGATCCATATGATAAATGCCTTTTAAACCAGTTATAATTAGACTTAAGATTAAGGATCACAAAAGATCTTTTTCCTCAATTTAAAAGAATAGTGTTATTTACTTTTTCATTGTTTTGAAGGAATTTCATTTAGTTGCAGATTAATATTGCTTTTAGAAATATCCACATTTCAGTTGCATTTGAATGACAATTGGGTTAAACATTCTACAGTTTACAATTGAAAGTCTTGACAACATTCTAGTTTATAATTCTGGATGGAAGTAGGATGGAATTATTGTTTTACTTCCCAATATTTAAATCAGGTTTACTTCTATTGATTTTAGTCGCTAACTCTGTAAACTACTCGAACACTTTCTTGTGTATTTCTGCATTAACAAAATGCACAAGGGTTAAGGGTTAGCACAGGCCAAATCGAATGTGAAACTTTTTTAGTGGTGTAGATGCTCGGTGATCCTAAACAAAGGCTCGAGCGTTCTGAAAGAAAAAGACAAACTAGTAACCAGGGTAGACGACTCCTTCATAATAGTTATGCGTTTATAACAAAATTGTTCCTTAGCAAAATAGGTTATATTCTCTTCCTTAATGCTTTAGGATTCGTCGAACTATGGATTTTATGATTATACCAGCAGATAGCATTTCCCAATTCCAAATTCAAAGTTTTGGGACATTCTCCATTTCATGGAATGGGTTTCCTTTGCCATGGCAAGGGATTTAAAATAGATTTTGATGATATTTTGTAGTGCATTCTCCATGGTAAAATGTAAGAGTATAAGCACGGATCAAAATTTCCCCTGATGATTTTCAGCTGTTATCTACACACTTGTTCAAGGTATGGAAGATGTAAGATCTATCTTGTATTAAGTAAGCATAAACTTCAAGGACCATCTTTTTTTGAGTAATGTGTTTGTTATAATTTGATGTTTGAGTACCGTCGACATTCACTACCGCACTATCTTGCTATCTAGTAATCGACAGACAAAAGTAAATGTAGAGAGCGAGAACAACTTGCAAGAAGTAGTAAGCAAGATTAAAAGTGCCATGATCCTTACATTTCAATGAAGAAGACAAGAAAAATTGCAGCCAAAGCTTAGTGTGACAACTGCTATGCTCATGACACAAAATTTCAGTACGCAAAAGTATTTCGTCCTTTCCATTTTTCTCCTGTCTCTGATGGCCATTCTTATTGATGACATTATGACCTTTTCGATCGATCATTCAAACGACCCACTGCATTGCTCATCTCTTCCCCCCTCCGAGGATAAAAGGAATCGTACACGAAAAATCCCAACTCTACAAGACCTTGTTAGTACACGTGGATCAGCAGTCGTTTCATGCCCACAGGGCAATCTTCCTATCAATAGCAAGCCAATATCCAATACTTCGCATTTATTGGTATCCATGAAAAAGTTTAAAATACCATTTCAAATTCATCAAACTGTGAAGACGAGATGCGTCACTCCTGAGGTACATGCATTAATGAAGAGTTGGCAAGATTTAGGCATCCCCTACTACCTACATGATGATCATTCCATGGATGCTCTGATCCTTTCGGAAGCTTCAGACGCTTTTCCTCAATTGAAAATAATTTGGAAGCAATGCCTTGGAGTTCCCGCAGCTAAGGCAGATTTATGGCGTATGTTGTTGCTCTGGACCTATGGAGGTATCTGTAAGTGACAGTATGTGTGTGTGTGTGTGTGTTTGTACATCAAAAAGAGATGAAGTATTTATTGCAAATTCATATTCACCTTTCAATCTCTGCCGATGATTAGATGCCGACATTGATGCAAAACCGGTTTCCTTCAACCCCCTTTTTCATATTCTCCCAAATGATGACATGTATACTATGTCAGATAACGATGGATTACCTTCCTTTCATTTCATAGCTGCAATACCAAGGCATCCTTTACTATTTCTTACTATTCAACATGGACTTGAATTGGTGTTGCAGGTTTCGGATGTTGGGTCTTACAATCCAGCTAGACATACAGGACCCAAGGCGCTGAAGAAGGCGATGAGATCGTTCATACGGGGAATCCACGATGCCAATAATACACAGCATCAAAACATTCAATCTAAAGTTGCAAATTTTACATTCCTAGGCATGGGAGGATACACTCTACGTCGTGAGGGTCCACCAGAGCATTCGAATCGAGTAGTAATGGAATGTGCACTGCCGAATAAGCGTCAGAATTACCAACATTTTGCTATGCGTCACTATAGCGACGGAGTAAATATGAATCAAAGTTGTCTCGAGGCATTGTTCAATTATACTCGAAAGTAGGGAAGACACTGGCTGAGCAATACAAATGAGCTTCGGAACAGCATTCGCTGCATACCAAGAGAGGGCTCTTGAAAGTATACTTGTGATTAGGAAAAATGCTTCCCATGTTGTTTCACTAAATTATTTTCTGTTAACTTCCATAGAGAAGTCGATGGATAACTAAGCTATGATATCACTGCATGCAGTGCAACGAAATCCTACGGATCATGAGAAGAATCAATTGAACAGTATGGAACGTTCAAACGGAATTAGGAAAAAGAAGATACGAACACTAATTCAACAGAAGCGAGGTGATAGCTGCGTAATAGAAATAAGCATGCATCAACATCATACTCATCTTGAAAATTGTTCATCTGTATCCTCTCTAAAAATGCTTATCATTGACTACGTAACAGTTAATGACTACATCAAAAAAGCATTGGATAAATGCTCTTTTTGCAGTAAATGGCATGAGTTGAGAGTAGTATGCTTGATAGTGTATCGCGGTTTTGATGATCAAAAATATTGAGTGCTGTCGCTTAGGAAGGTAGAGGACTATCCTTTTCCTCACCACTCAGTAAAATTCTTTCTTTTGAAATGATGACTACATTATAATAGTTAACACCTCATTGGGGATGATGTTTCGCTTTATGATAAAGTTTTGATAAAGAATAAAGTTGAAATGTCACTGTCATTTTGCACATCCTCTTTTTTGTGACAATTGACTCTTGCTTCCTGAGCTGTTGAGATAAATACACTTCAATGGTATAACTTGTAACTTTTTCTGAAATATACACTAAGCCTTCACATTTGCCCCAATGAATATTTAATTTAAAATATAGTAACATCCTTTGGTTAGACACGAAAATTCTTTTCAGCATTGCGATATATGTTTAGGTGACTGCTAAACATACAGTGTTCTAGTCTTCTAGATAGTTTGCTTAAATAGTGCTTATGATAGTATTCTATTGGTTTTTGCGCCAAGTAACTTTATCTTACTATAGAACGGTATTGTATTACAACTTTTTATGGGAGTGATTCGTTCGTCTCATCTAGAATGTCTTCTTTTATTTCACAGGTGAGTTATTCACTTTGCTACCTTGTTGATGGAGATTTATTTTTCTAACATACACGTTAATGCTTGGATTCAGATAAATTACTCCATAACTTGTGTCTTCCATCAGGTACAACACCTTTTGCTGCAACTCCATCAATGCTTTATGTTCAAGCAACTACCACTTTTAAACTGATCTTTTTATAAAGTCTGTTTTTGAGGCGTTTGACTTATCATCCTGATGTATGGAGCTTGATGCTGACATCTGTATGTGAATTTCAAACCACTTGAAGTTAACAAAATTAGAAATTGTGATTACATACCTATCCGAAAAAGCTCCATGTCGATTAACAATAACAATTTGATGGTTTACCAGAATTTTGTTTCAAGTTACGAATGCATCATCTGTCTCTAAAATGTCTGGGAGGAGGAATGCTCAATTCTATTATTACTCAGAGTTGTAAAACCTTTAAAATCCATTTTTGAGTTTTATGCTTGTGCACATCGCACATTTCAATCAAATGCCAGAATACAAGAAGTTGGGTTACAGCTCGAGCGACATTGGTCTAAGGACTAGAGAAAGAAACTCAGAATTCTATGATCCGGAGCTTAGTAATAATTTATTGATATGACTACCTTCTGCGGTACTGGTCGGAGCGGTAAGTTCGTTGACTAGGGGCTGAGCGGAGTGAGTAAGAGTCAGCATCAACCTTTGTAGTCAATACTCCATTTGGGGCGAAGGGCATGGAAGATAGGGAACTACTAGAGTATGCGAGGGATCTTGAAGTCTCTCCCATACTTGAATCATGAAATAAAGTGTTTTCCTGGAGCGGTTGTTTATATGAGCGGTACTTTTCTTCCAAATGTGAATTCATGTTTGAATCATTGCTCCGTCTACGATTGAAAAATAAACTTGTTATGCCATTCTTCTTTCCAGATGTTGATGACTTGTTCCCTACATCACCAACATCTTGAACCTCGGCTCTTTCTAAGTGTTTGCCTCGAAAAATACCTCTGAACCTGGATCCTCTAGATAATCCACACTCTCTTTGATGTGCCTGATGCTGTTCTTGCTTCACATGATTACCTTCAGGAATACTTGTTGTTATGGCATCATGGTTCCATTTTCTATCTTGACCTTGGTTACTGCAGTCTAAGGGCATGTGAGATTTAGCTCTAGAATTATAGGCTCGAATTCTTGCAGTTTCAAAGTTGGTCAAACCAGATCTATTGAAACTATCAGAGGGTGCCAAACTGAATTCTAAACCACTTTCATTTGCGGAATGTGGGGTGATAGCAACACGTTGAGAGTTCCGGGTTGGTCTCCCTAAAATGGTTGGGGCAGACTTTATGGACACTATATCTTCATTTTTATCCATGATGTCACCAGGAAGGGGCATCAATGATATTACGGCACCAGTTTTTCTTTTTCTTCTGATTCCAGATTTTTCTTTTTCTTCCTCTACGTCGGAGGCAGTGATTAAGCCCTTCACGCAGTTTGGGAATTCAATGTCGTTCGACGATATATTGGCGGAGCTTGTCAACGCTACCAGATGATTTTGCTTCTCAATTTTCAAGGTGTTCATGCCAAATTTATTCAGCGCATCTCTTAGAAAGCTCTCGCCTTCCTCGGGATTATCAAGTGGAGCGCCGTTATCGTAAACAATCGATGGTCCAAACTGAAGAAAAGTGGAACTCATGTCCGAGAAACCGTTCATACCGTTAACCTTTTGTGAAGGAAGAGGTGATATGGAATCAAGTGGTGTGCAGGTTCTCGTTCTTGAAGGGTTTTCAGTTTTCATAGTATTTCTAGATTGACTCATAGGGGAACCCAAAAGCAGATTATCCTTTCTATGATGGTTGGACCTATCTTCAAGACTTGCGGTGCCCCTAAACGTCGAGGGGCTCTTATATCTTCTTTCGCTAGTATTCATTTCCAAATATTTATACTAATCAAACATTGAGACCTACAAACGTAACAAGTTGGGTGCGATTTCACGTTTTAGTCTCTACGGCTATTCTATACCATTGGAGGAAGTCCCCATAAAATTCTAAGAATTCTACTTATTACGTTTTATTTCCATTGTCTTTTGTAATATCGAAATTTAACATTTATTGATACCTTTCGTTTTGAGGATTCTTCTCAAAGGAAGTTTTACGAAATCAACTAGTTGGTTAAGATAAATTAGATTCTTGCATTCACTATAAATACTTATTCCGGTGTGACAAGTGCACAGTCATTTTTTATTCACGAGCCTCGAAAGCAATATTTCATAATGTTTCGAATCTTGGGATTTTGTATCTGATTTTTCCCGTCGGAGAATTGCATTTGGTCGTAAAAAGGTTTCTGAAAGTCCCTTGCATCATACCTTCTTTTACAGTAGAATTCCTACCATGTAGTCGTCCTTGTAACCTAAGCGACACAAAAGCATTCAAGGATAAGGTTACCAAGTTCTACTGATGGATGATGAACTGGTAGGTCCCCATAAACTGTCAAAAAGTCAATCTTATTCCCAAAAGGTCATTTCCATATGGCACAATGTGACTTGCATTTACTAGTTAATCAACAGCCCCATGCTCTACTCAAAGATATCGTTAAAGTACATTCCCATGAATTCTGTGCAGTGAAATTAAGATTTGATTAATCGGAATTGATATTTAGGGAGCATCAACAGCTTTTGAGCAGTATTTGGCATTACTCATATCTCAAGCAAAGGAATAAAAAGAAGTATGTGAGTATCCTAAATGGCTTAGGCACCCAATACTCATCAGAGAATGATCAATATCCTAAATCAGTGCCCAAGGCAGCCAATTTACTCATTTACTACAAGCTCCATTTAGATTACAATTAATACAACAGAATGAGCAACAATAGGAATGAATCCAAAGATTATCTAGCTCCTAGTTTGTTGTCTACACAAATAGAGGATAAATGTTATTGCTGGGAAGCAGCAGATTCCATGTCATTGAATTGCCCTTACAAGACAAGCCCAAAATAAAAATGGTACAGGAGAACAAGACAAGTATTCATGTATACAACAATTCAATCATCCAATAATAGTTTAATTACAACAAGTACAGCAACTCAATCAAGCAGCAGTTCTAGAATCAATATATTGGGAAATTTGAATGGAAACAGGGATGGAACGGAAATCATGCTCAACTTAACAATATTTCGAAAATGAAGAATCTAGTTTTATCGTATTTCAATCTAGCAATCATTTCTTTGCAGTCCAAGATTGGTTTACAGTAATAAGAATTGAAATAAATCATTAAGGCTTTCCAAAAATTCAGGTTCCTTTAAACGCGATAAAATTGCGGAAACAAATCATGCAGAAGAAGTGTACTTCAATGAGAATGAAGCAATGAATATCTTGAGTATGAGTTACCTTGAAAAAGTTTAAAACATCACCGATGATGATAAACAGCAATTCTTTTGGCTTCATGTTTCGCCAACGAAGTCAATCGCATTATATGTTACGAACCTAGTGGAAGTTATATGGGATATAGGAGTTTCTGATTATTTAAAGCCTTACATATCAAATTTACTATTATAGATTAGACTCTATCAAGTACAAACGAGCATTGCTCAAGGATGAACCGCATAAATTGGGCCCCTATTGTTCAGAGTTATGGCCAATGGACCTTAAGCCCTTGTATGTGCAAGAGTCAAGCAATTGATATAATTGCACCATTGAATGCAGCAGTAAAACAACATTAAGAATTTGTGACTCTGATTCATAATGCTGCGTATATGTCACAAAGTGAACATTTTATCTACGTTTTCCAAGTCCCCTTTGCGTTCACGATTTTTCTCCAAACCCTTCGATATTGTGTCTCTCATCACAGCAACAAGCTACGAAGGTCATCACTTTTCTTTTCGCAGACACAAATCGCTCGACAACCTTGCTCTTGAATTTCTACCATATCTGATACATTTGTTGGATCAATTTTATTATAACACACATGCATAAATTCAAGTTAACGCGTAAGTATAGACATAGGAGTGCTTAATTATGTACAATAATTTGTGGATTGCATTTGATCGAATCTATTGCACGCAACAATAAAGAAGGATATTGCAATGATTTTCGATACATTTAACCCACCGTTTCAAAGGTCAAGCTCATGCACACAATAAGCCACTTCTTCAATTGGCACTTAATCTGGTGTGGTGGAAACTGAATAATTCGTATCGAAAGGAACACCATTTCTGTCTTTGAAAACAGTATTGACAAGTTACCATATTTTCCCCAACATTTGGTCATCCTTGCGGTAAGACAATAAATCTGTGTGCGAACATTTTACGCCAGACTCATAAAAGTGCCTGTTCATCGACAAAAACCACTGATAAGCTTAAATTCTCGGTACATCGTGTTCAGAAGTACTACATGAGACCTAGCAGATACATAGAGGTGGGTGTTCCAAAGCAATCTCAAAATGCTCAATCGGTTCAAGGTGTATTGATATCTTGAATCATACCGTATGCTCAGAGTGGCAAATGATGTATCTAGCTGCCAAAATGGGCAGTTTTTGAAATGTCCTATATCAAATGTTTGAAATTAAATGCAATCATATGCACCAATTGTGAAGATGAACACGGATAGAGGAGAAGAGTTATGAAATGATATCTATAGACAATAGCAATCACAGTGCGGTCAATCATCTCTTTCTACCTAGTCCAAGCAAAACGAATGATAATTTTGGCTTGAGTCAAAGAAAGCTTGAGTTTTCATCAATAGCATTCATTGGTCAATTATTTCAGAAATCCCATTCATTGAGTAAGAAGGCAAGTGAAACCTGTCATAGAACCCACTATAAGCTTAAACTACTGGATATTACTTTTTAAAAAATTTGAGGGTTTTCATCTAATCTTAGACTAACTACACAGTAGATTCACCTAGTTAGAAAACCGCAATATCCTATCTTAGTACCCTCAATAAAATTGAATTCACCATGGAGTGTTAACTACAGGATTTCAAGGTCAAGAATGAGTTGAACTTTTTTCCTCTGGAGTTTTTTGTGGATTTTAAGGTTTATCTCAAGTTTTTTGGTGTTGTATCAATAAGGGTTTTCACAAATTACCAGCATTGCGGTGATTTACTACGAATGACAATTAGAGCAGTATTGAAAAATATAATTTTTCATAGCATAAAATAAAAGCAACTTTCCAGCGCCGCTCAAAAAAAAAGATGTTTAGTCCTTTTTGATTTCATAATTATAATTATGGCTTGCACGTTTCACGAAAAGTTCAAGCAACTAAAGCCCCAGCAAATTCATATGGAAAGCCAGTATCCAGTACTATACTAGTCCAAGTACTGACCAAGGAAAGTAGTACTCTTGGTGTTCGACTCCTCAGAACATCATCAGCTCCGATTACGGACCATTCAAACATTTCCAAATTCAAGTTTAACACATCACAATGGAATTTAGATTCCAGACACACTCAGCTTTTTTCCTATTATGCTTTTTCACGCGGACTTCAAGACTTTACCAAGTATCCGCATTTAAGCCTGCAATATCAAGTATTTATCAACATTCTAATCTTAGACTTTTTTCTGCTCGAAGGCCAACGAAAAGAGGTACAAGTGATCAAGTTAGAAGGCGACCATCAGAATCTCAATCATCAAAACCAATACCTATTATCACTGACTATTACGAAAATAGAAACGAAGAAGCTAATGAAGAACGCCTTCAGGGATCAATTGGATGCCAGCACTTCGGACAATGTCCTGGATGTGTTTTGAGTAACAAAGTTGGCACAGTTGATATCATCCAATCAGCAAAACGATTCTTTTCGAGTACCTCGATTCGTCGGAAGCGGTTAGATGTTCACCCCGATGATATTGTTACCGAGAAATCGAATGATGGCTTTTACCAAGTCATAGTTCCTTCACCATTAACTGGGTGGAGGACTCAAGCGAAACTTGCTGTGGCCCCTCTTGCTTCTGCTTGGGAAAGAGGTTGTGCTTTTGGCCTTTACGCTAGAGGAACACACACAGTTATGGATATTTCGTCGTGTGAAGTACATCATCCATCTATAAACCGCGCAGTAGAAGTCTTGAAGAATGCTACAATAAAGGCTAACATAGCGTCCTATAATGAACAATCAGGCGATGGCGGATTGCGTTACGTCCAATTTCAGATCGAAAGAATCAGCGGGAAAGTTAGCCTCACTCTTGTATGGAATGCTGAGGGTCTAAAGGAAACTCAACCAGCATTGAACCGGTTAGTCAAGGAGCTTCTTCGAATGGAACCAGAGTTATGGTACAACATTTGGTGTCATTGCAACGATGGGCGTGGAAACAATATTTTCTCTCGCAACTCTGGTCGATGGCATCTATTATTCGGTCCAGAATTTCTGCGCGAACCCATCGCCGTGGGAAATGTTGGATGGTTGCATTTCTCACCGCTTGTGTTTCGACAGGGGAATATGGATGGGTTTGATATTCTAGCCCTTGATGTTGCCAAAATTGTGCCGGGCGGGAGTCGAGTTTGTGAACTTTATGCTGGAATCGGTCTATTAGGTCTTACTGCCTTATCCTATCATGCTAAACGAGGCGAACCTTTGATCTGGGTACGTTGTAGTGACGAAAATCCCGCGAACACCCGTTGTTTTGATAAAACTGTCAGGTCTCTTCCTATTGAGATTTCAGGGAGAGATAAAAACCGTCCAAGAGGGAGAAAAAATGAGGAGCTGACAATAGCTGAAATGGCCGAAGCTTTGAAGTCTTCAAAGCGTAGTCAATATGAAGTAAAGCCAGATAAAGTAAGTTATGTCGTGAAATCAGCAAAAAGTGCCTTGTTAGGCGGTGAAGCTCTAGGGGCAAGTGTTCTTATTGTTGATCCACCAAGAAAAGGATTAGAAGAAGAAGTGATAAAGGAACTTTGTAAGGCGATTAATGCCAAGCAAAGCTATGTCGAAAGCAAGGACATGTTAACACTCGATGAGAATCGAGTTAACTGGACAAATGATGTTAGAACACTCATTTATGTCAGTTGTGGCTTTGAAGCTTTTGCCCGGGATTGCGAACAGCTATTACGAAGCAATGCTGGATGGATGCTGAAGAGCGCAACAGGATATATTTTGTTTCCAGGCAGTGACCATGTTGAAACCTTAGCTGTTTTCGAACGATAACTTTATCTTAAATTTTCTTTATTGTTTGTCTTAATCAGTCACAGTGAAGTTTACTTAGTGCTAAAGGCTGCCAATACAACGCGGAACTCAGGCGAATACTCAATTAGCTAGAACTGCCAGAGCGCTTTTCCGTTTTGCTCGTTTTTTTTAATCCATGTTGTATCCGGAGAATGAAGTACCCAAGACATGGTAAGTCAAAAAATTAAATTTGTCAAATCTGTTTCAAAGCAAGCTATTTTGCTGATTTCTCCAAAAATTCCCAGATAGTTTATGGTATAAAACATGAAAACATGCCTCTACCTGCAGGTCACTACTTATCTACCGTCTATGCTTGGATCAAACTAAGCACATTTTTCTTGTTTTGTTTGTTTGATGGCATTAATTACTGCATAATGAACATAAATTAATTATTTATAGGCATGTAAAGACAAAATGTGAAATGCATGTATTCGTATTAATTTGTTGTATCATGGTATGAACAAAGTATGAAAAAGTGCCTGCTCAAAACTGGTCAAATACCCAGTTAGAAATCCTGTCCTTTGGCTCAAACTTGAAAATGATTAAATTATTCATAGAAGTTTATCAGTGTTTTCGAAAATCTTTCATAACGTTGACAACAAGCATCTGAATTTCGGATGGTCATTCTGAATCTAGTAATGCTTGATGGAATAAGAATTATCTCGCACATTTTCACATTTTATTCTATTTAATGACATGTTCTCCTCTTTTTTTACCCTTCCCTAGAGGCAGCTTAAAAATAAATATTTGTTCCACCTTAAGCATGTCCTTGGACTGCGCTTGAAAGAATTTTCTGGTTGGGCATAAAACTAGCGTCCTGATTTCGCGCTACGAATCCAGAGGTTTCAAGTCATCCTAACTTATAGTTATGCTCATGAGATACTTTCAGGAATATTAGCGGCATGCGAAATTTCAATTACTCAATGCAATTCTGGAAACTTGTCTTCCAAGATAAATTATTTGACTTTACGCAACCTAGATTTGTATCTGTAAGAAAGATTTTCTTAATCTTAAGTTCTAATATTTTGTCTATTCATGAGATCGAAGAGAAACAAATTTATGAAATTATACATATTGATCACATAATCTTGGAATAGCTCTAATAAAAAAAAGGCCAAAATCCCACAACTTTTTGGAAAGTCCAATTACAGTGCAAAACCCAAAATCTGAATTTTTGTTCTTGGATTGATTGGTCAGGTCACAGTGGTACCGTTGAGATTTGTGGACAGTATCATTTGCACCAATCAAAATATCGCGTTCAAGATTTCCGGATATATTTATATTTCACCACTCTCTTCAAGAAAATGGTGAATTCATCTAAAAGCGACAAAACGAGCATCCCTCATAAGAAATCAAAGAAACCGAAAAATAAAAAGGATAGTACTCCAATCACAAGGGATAAGAAGGAGTCCTTCAAGCGGCAGAAAAAACGTAGTAAGCAAACATCAGATATAATTAATTCAAAGGACCCTACAATAGATGTTGAAGCAGCGAAGAGTCGTAAGAATATCATAGAGAATGATAGCAACACCAATGTCCTAACTAATCCTGAAGTATGGAGCAAAAGTAAAAAAAAGCGAATGCGTAAGTTGTTGTCGAACAATCGCAGTTCTTCTGAGAATACGTCTCAAGATGTAACGATGGCCCCTGAAAATACGGCAAATACAAGTTTTTCAGAAAACGACGCCTCTAAAAGCCAACAAGCAATTGTAAAGAAGGAAACGAAGGAAAATGTCGCCACAATTAGTAGTGGCATTAATAATACTTCGTCTAAGGGCATGTCTTCTCTTCAAAAGGCATTCCTCGCAAGATTATCGGGTTCACGATTCCGTGAATTGAATGAAGATCTTTACACCAGTACATCAAGTGTAGCGTTTGCTAAATTTTCAAGTCAACCGGACCTATATGAACAGTATCATGAGGGATTCCGTCATCAAGTTGAAAGTTGGCCCATAAATCCAGTGAATTTGATCGTCGATTGGTTGGTATCATCCTTGCCCAAGTACACCTCACGCCCTGTAATTGTGGCAGACTTTGGTTGCGGAGATGCAGCTCTGGCTAAGAAGCTTTTGGCGACAAATATCGAAGGCAATTGTCCGTTTCATGTTCACTGCTTCGATCTTGTGGCGTGTTGTGACCTAGTAACTGCTTGCGATATGGCGAATGTTCCCCTGGAGAGCAAGTCTGTGGACGTATCTGTATTTTGTTTATCCTTGATGGGGACCAACTTAGCTGACTTTCTTCGCGAGGCTCACCGTGTACTGAAGCCCAAGGGAATCCTCAAGATTGCGGAAGTTAGATCACGTTTTGAATCAAAGAAAGACGAACTTGAGGATTTTATTGCAGTGCTTGACAAGCTTGGTTTCGCTTGCATACGAAAGGACAGGTCTAACAAGATGTTTGTAATGTTGGAACTTAAACTTAATGGGAAATCTCCAGATCAAGCATTAGAGTTCCAAGCAAAGCCTTGCATCTACAAAAGGCGATAATTATAGTCTCCAGAGAGAATACGCTGAAGCATTTATTTCGTCATAATTATAGTTACGTGATAATTATAATAATACGATACTTTTTCTCCAACGTCACAGCTTCGAATTGGATCTGAATGCTTGCATAGACGAATATCAGATGTTTATTTCTCGAACGATGGCAACGACCAATGTTTCATACCAGGCTGATACTCTCCAGGCATGTGTGACGTACGTCCATAAAATTCCAATGCCCACTCGCTACACGTGCCATCGTTGTTCACATATCTGTAAAACTTGGTAATACCGCCCAATGGCCAGGGTCCCAAATTCGATTCTGCGGGAGATGCAGATCCCTCCAAATAGAATGCCAAAGCTTGATCGCACGGTGCATGACTTACAATAACAACCGACTCATTCAACACGATGACCTCTTTCAATAAGCGTTGTAATGTAGTAGCACATCGTTTCAATAAGTCGTCTTCAGACTCAATCCGAAATGTTGAGGCTGCTGCTGATGCCTGCTCCGACATTCCAAAACCTTTTGTGAAAGCATTGCAACTTGTGTAGTTACAATCAATTGTTCCATACTTTTGAGAGAGGTCGGATACAGACTTCGGATATGTTTGTACTCCCTCTGAATCTACAAGAAGTGACGGAATGAACCATTCGGTGAGTCCTTCTTCGATTTTTAGGACTTTACTTGGAAGTGATGAGGCAACAATGTGAGCTGTGTGAACACAACGATGAAATGGAGAAGAGAAAACTAGATCTGGAACATCCTCATTACTTGCAATGAATTTAGCTATGGAACTAGCATGCTCAATACCCTCTGTAGGATCGATATCACCTGTGTCAACGAAAATGTAGAGAGAAATGGTATTCACATGATTGTGAGTTCTGTTTGTAGAAATTCAATAAAGCTAGCTAACTTAGAAGTTCCTTACTATCAAAAGGGCCTACCGATTCGACAAGATTGTGCTCTGTTTTACCGTAACGCACAATGTAAACCACCTGCTTCTTAACACCGTCGACACTCATTACGTTTCCTCTTCTCGCGGTCGTCAATGGGAGAGAAGGAAGTCAAAGTCGACATCCTAGTTGTGGCTTTTTACTGTACTGGTCTCAAATTTCATCAAAATGAGAAGTGTTAAGCACTTTTTTCAGTCGACAGAAGCATGCCGCCAAGATGTCCTTGAGTTAGCACATTGACACCCTAATCTAAACGAAACAAACATCATTTTTCTTTCATCGCTATGAAACATGCAATACAAAAATAAATAATTCTTAAGCTATGGATTTTCATAATCATTACAATCTTGTCATGTAAAAGCTTTGAATATGATTTTGAATTTTATCTGGTTGCAATTTGTACGATTGTACAAAAATAGATTTATATGCAAAGCTGACCATTAAATTTGATTTTGAGAAAGAAAGTATGCCTCAAGAGCAGTTATGGAGGCTTTTTTAATTCCTTCTTCCGTAGGCTTGGTGTGGCGCTATAATATTGTTTGTTGTTGCCCTTTACATGAGTACAGTTTTCAGGGGTGTTTTGGAAGTTATTTAGTAAAAGCTTAATGAATTGGTTCATGCTTTTTTCTCTTTATGCTGCACACCGTAAGAAATTCTGCAAAAATCCCCTTGCAACAACATTCGCTACATCATATTTCTTTAATTTAAAATACTAACTCTCGACTTTTCATTGATATTTTTGTAGCAATAACGATATAAACGTAGCACCTCTTGAGGCTTCATTCGCATCAATCCATTATGGTAATTTATCACTCAATGTTTGCCTATTGGAATGAAAATTATAAATACCTATTTATTATACTCTGTTTGCTTACGAACTCCATCTTCGATCATCTGCAATGTGGTAACTTCTGCTTCATTCGTATTGAATTTCCATTTATATGTTGCAGTATTGGTTTGTTGCATAATCTCAGAGGGTGGTAATGCTTCGTAGTAGATTTTGTCTAACGTTCCAGCATTGTATTTCTCACAAAAGCGATGGAATGCATTTCGTGATTCCTTAGAGGATAGTTCACCAAAATTGATTCCTTCCTCACGGAAAAGGTACACCTTTAGGTGCTGGTGGAATTCAAAATAATCTTTATCAGGAACTAATGCTCGATTTGGCAATCCCCCAAGGGGAGTGTTCCGTTGAGAAATCTGACTCTTTTCCTTTACTTTACTTGCGATTTTCTCCGTGCTACTTGCGTGCTTTTGTTCATCCCACCTTAATGAACTAGTTCTCGTCTTCTCACCTTTCCTAGAACTTTTAACTTTTCTCTTACTCTCCTTGCGCAATTCTTTCTTAACGACCTTCTCGACCGAATGTTTCGTGTGTTTTTTGTCGCGTTTTTCAGCATTTTTTGTTTTGTGTCTTTGCGAAGAAGATTTTTTCAATCGCTCCCGATCTTGACGTTCATTAACGAGAGTTGAATGAATCTCTTCCTTAGCTCTTAGTAACCCACTCTTATTTCGATGTATTAGGTTTTCATCCAATTTGGAGTCACTCATGATGAACTCCATTTTTGTGTTTTACGAATTGCCTTCGTCTGTCCGCTACCGCGTTCTTGCTATTTTTCGTTGCTGGACTTTACATGATGGAAAGTTTCTGTTGGTATCTAACTTGAAATTAAATGTTTTTTATTGATGTTCGTACAGTTCCAATCTTATTCAGAAAGATCACAGAAACATGATTAATCGTCTCTGTGCAACCTGGTTCTCTCTCTCAAATACTTCCACAGCGCACCTATCAATCATTAAAGGGAGCATAGCAGTTTTGTAACACTCATTAAAGTACATCCAGAGTGAATGAGAAAGGATAAAACTGACAGCCACTACCATATTGTTTATATGCATTATAATAACAGCAAGAAGACTCAATGAATTTAAGATTTTGCTTTTGTTATCAAAATAATGATAAACATAAGTTTTACAGAATTTCCTCTAAATGCCGGAAATGGCGCTTACAAGATTCTCTGCTGATTTTCTGTTTGTGACTGATCTTACGTACAATAATACCACAGTATATTTGAACAGGAGATCTACAAAATGTTCACAAGAATAGATTTAGCTAACTAATTTATAGTCTC
>CAAAJI010000006.1:332341-374040 GCA_900642245.1 Fragilaria radians | reverse complement strand
AGACTCCCTCAGCTACAAAGGTAACTATCCATTGATCAGCAATGACTAGATCTCTATGAATTTGACAAACTCTCTGACTCATTTCAGATTTTGCAGTATCTTGTCTCAGTGCAGATGGTATACCGTGTTGCCTGATAAAATCAAGGTAGACATCTGGAAATTCAGACTCAGTCTTAATTCCTGCTACATAGATATAACATCTTGGAAGTCATACCAAAAAAGACTTGTGCACAATGGAACCCTTCAATAGACTTGGTAGAAGAAAAATAAGTATCCGTAGCAATAACTTCATTTAACCTCTTATGTCTTAACATTTGAAACCGACTTTTTAGATGACGTCGCATAGGATAATGAACAGTAGACTTGGCTAATTGTGTAGTTTGTCTTGGCATATGCTGCATGATATCATGTGGTCTAAATGAAAAATAGGGTGATAGTCTTTCATAATCAATCTTGCTGGGTAGTGCCTTACTGTACTGAGGATCTACATTTACTAAGATGGAATTATCAATATTAGTCTTTTGTACCGTATCAGCATGGAAGATTAGATAAGCAGGTTTTCCTTTTATATTATTTATCAGTGAATCAGAAGGATCATAAAAGGATAATGTGTGTCTTCTAGCAGTAGGATCTAGACAAGTATTGTAACTTTCAGTGTCAATGACTTGCTGATAAAGCTTGTCTGCCATTTGATCAGAGAATGAGGACGGATTCCACGGAGTATTGCCATGCGCTAAGCAATACTGTTGAAGAGAAGACATGTCTTCAGCAGTAGGTAATCTATGCTTGAAATGTACCATACATCCAGCAAGATCTAGAGGAATTGTCAGGATATCACTGTCATTGCTGTGCTCAACAATCATTTGTTGTGTTCCTCTGTGTCTATGACAAATAGAGTCTATGACTATGCCAAATTCTCTTAACTGAAACTGATAACAATGAATGATTTGATGTTTCATTTTATATGCCTTCATGTACTAATAGCAGAACAGATTGTCCATTGGGTAAGTCTAAGGCAGTAATAGCACTGACAATTGGGAGATTCCGTTTAACAGCAGTTTTATGATCAAAGCCAACCACATTCGCCCTTCTTGAGCTATGGATTGATAATGTCTCCCATGCTTTGCCTAGAACACAAGTATCAGCACCACCAGCTAGGATACTTATATGATATTTGTCTGCTAAGAAAAGCAGATTCTCATCATTAATCAAAAACGGTACCAACCATGCCAATATTTTGTGCATTCTGTACCAGTCAACGTCATCATCATTCCAAGTAGTTTGGCCCAGTAATTTAAGTTCTGTGAATGCATCTTCATAGTCTTGTACCCATTTAAACAGCCCCCCTTTATAATGTCGATGAAAGACTGTTGTAATGACATTTTCTAACTTTTTAATCCTAACATTCCTATTGCCATCAGTCTCATATTGATTAACTAATTGATACCATGCCCGAATGCCATCTTGTTTGTTTCTATTTTCCATCAAGATTCTACGTCCTATTCCACCTTGACAAGCACTGAGTAGTGCGCCATGCAATGCGCGCGCATCCTTTTTAATTTGAGACGCAGTAGGTACGTCATCCATGAAATCAGCAAACAGTCTACCCCTTTTTCTAAGTAAGCAGTCTGAAAATCCGTATCAAATAGATAACGTGCACCAATTTGTCCATAATGACCTTCTACACTATTTCTAAAAAGTTCAAAACGGTCTATGCTTCCATCCCAAATGACTCTTGAAGGTAGGACTTGACGTCTCTCGTCATTTGCAGCTGATATAGCTTGTGACCTCCCCTTAACCATTTTCATGAAGGTACTTGGGTGATCTGGCATTTGATGTTCCTCAATACCTGAAGGCTATTGCTCTTCTTCATATGACTTGTTAATATCATTTCTTTTCTGTGTCCTTCAAAGTCCGGTTTTGGCATAAATGCGTGATTTAAATGCTTAGGATAGAAGTCATGATCATTAGCCTTTGCTGAAGTCTTAGAGATCGCAGTGTCATCTGAGAGGACACTTGGTGTAGATACTTTGCTAACACTTGATTCATGCTTCTTAGATCTAGTGCTAATTGTAGATCCAAATAAAGAATCTTGTGTTGTAAAATCTTCTAAATAATTTAAGAAATCTTTTCTTATCTGCCAATAACATGCCATATAATGCATTAACAATTTCGCTATAGTGTCTGTATTTAGAAGCTTAGTATCTTCCTCAAACGTGTACGGGATTAATTGCTCTGTCACATCAGCATCATCATCTAAACCAGCTTTTTCTTTATTTAACGTCTTAAAACACTTTCCCAAACATATGACTTTAATAATTATTGGAAATATCCCTCACGTTCAGTTGAGTTTAGATTTATATTTGTTAGGGCTATCCATTAGGGATAAAGAATATTTTGTTGAGGCCAATCAAGTTAAAAGATACGGTGAAACCTTTAGTTCAATCTAATTTTAGTAATTACAACTTTTGATTGGAATCCCTTTTGAAGCTTCCTCTTCATCTTTGTAGTCTTATCAACCCCATAGACGATATTTCAACAAATAATAGAATCTTGGAAAACAGAATCTCGTAGATCTTGACGTGAAAACATATTTCCAAAATCATTCAAGTCCAAATTGGATAGCTGAATCATATTTTTGATACTACAGAGGTTCATAGATATGATCAATGACTTAGACTTATTGCACAGGCCCATGACTTCAAAAATGTTTTCAATTCCTGATGATATGTCTGGAGAACCCCAAAATGATGCATTGGGTGATGATTTACTTTTATTACTATGACTATCTTCATGACTTTTAGTAACCGCAGGATTATCTTTGTTAGGATTGTGAAGTATATCCAACTTTGTTCCTCAATAGATGATGCTGACTTGATAATTTTGGGCATCTTTGTGTCTTTAGATGAGATAGATCTTTTTGTCTGACGGCCTTCTGGTTTTCTAGCATGATCACCAGATTGTTTCCTAGCATTCCTCCTAAGTCCTTGGTCACCTTCCTTTGGATTATGGGTGACTCCCCTTTTTGTAGGTGAACTCATTTTGCTGATAATTAGCTGTTTCTAGCAAAGATGAAGACGTTTCCGAAGTAAAATGATGAGCTTTACTAAAGTGATGAATTTTCAGGCTTAGTAAAAGCACGGATATTACTTAGAAGGTGAAGTATTGTACTTATAAGATGAGGTTTTAGACTTATAAGATGAAGTTTTAGACTTAATGGATTTGACCTAGGCTGGTAGAAGCTGATGAAAGTTGCCTTTTAATGACAAATAAAGACTCTATTCATAGGCTTAAGAATGTTAGCTTTGAAAATTGACTAAAATTTCTGCTTAAAAACAACTCTCTGAAATAAACACTCTAACTGACTAATCCTTGATCTTGAATTGGTAATATACAACTGAGCCTGAGAAGTTACAGGAAGTACAACTTCAGTTGAACTTGAGTTGGTAGAAGACAACCACAGCCTGAGTAGTTAAGAAGTACAGCTGTAGTTGAACTTGAAGACAAGAGTGACCTATGATGCCGGAAGCACAGTCACAAATGAACTTGACAGCTTGAAATCCCAGTAGACACTGCCAATGAAAGAGCAATAAAAGATGAAGATGAAGACCAGGAGGCAGGAAGAGAGGAAGTGGGAGATTCAATCACAGACAATTGTTAACTCTGGGTCTGGACCAGATTACCAAATGTTTATACCGCTTGGATGGGCCCTGTGGGTGAGAGTAACGTATAGCGGTCAAGCTCAAAAAAGATTATACGGAAGAGAGTGAAGTTTCAGTCCTTGTGACCTTCCAGCAAAGATCCCTGTAGATATTGGAGAAATATCCCTTACGTTCAAATCATTTAGTCTTTATTTGTTTAGGTTACCCATTAGGGATATTAGGAAATTCAAGATTGTGTGAGTCAGCGATTGGGTAAAGATAAGAATTAGTAATCACATCTTTTAGTGCAACCATCGTTTGCGTTTAATCCTCTTCATCTCTCTTAGACTGAATAGAAGACTTGCTAGCACGTTTAAACGTGGGTACCTGCTTGTCTTATCAATTCATTGTTAGTTTCTCGAGAAATCTTTAATTACATTGGGAATATCCTTTTTGATCATCCTTGTTATTCGGCATTCATATTTGTAAGTCATGATGACTGATTTGAACACTATTAGAGTGATTCCTTTCCGCGGGAAGGTGGATAAGTGGCCAATTTGGAGTGAAAAATTCTAAAAAGGTCAAAAGATATGGTTTTTAGGATGTTTTACTAGGAAAGTTGTCTATTCCCAAGGCTGATGAAGAGCTTGATGAAGTTTCGGATTTAGGGAAGAAGATGTCCAAATGTATCGAATTGAATGAGATTGCTTATACAGAACTTATTCTTTCCATAGATGTGAAGACTAGCAGTGGTAAAATTGCTTTTATATTGTTAAGGGATGCAAGAGCAAAGATTATCCTGACGGCAATGCAGCTAGTGCTTGGAACAAGCTCAAGAACAAGTATGAACCTGTTTCTGCCCCCTCTTTGGTTAAATCGGATAAGCAATTTAGAGAATCCTCCTTGAAGAAAGGTCAAGACCCTGAAGTTTGGATTACGGATCATGATGATACTCGAGTTAGACTGGATGATATGGGCACAAGCATCTCAGAGAATCAGTTTATGATTCATATCTTGAATAACCTCACGGCTGATTGTGATCTTCAACTTGCTCTATTGGAAAGAAGGATTGAGGATAAGGATAATTCATTGCTTGTTGAAGAGATTAGAGCAGACCTGAGTCAGCATTTAGAAATATTGAGTAATAATCTCTCAAATAATGACAATAACGAAGAAGCAGAGGAAATGGGTTTGTTTGGTGGACAGTTCAAAGGTAAATGCAGAAATTGTGGAAAGATTGGACATAAACCCTTCCAGTGTAAAGGTCGTGCAAACTACAATGGTGGAAATAACGGTGGAACCCCGACTGGAGGAATTTATTGCACATATTGTCATAAGTCGGGACATGTTAAGCAAAACTGCCTCAAACTGAAAAGGAAGAACACTCGTGGCAGTAATAACCACCCAAGTAATAATAATAACGGTAATAGTGAACGAGAAAACTACGACTCACAAGATATGGTTTTTGCGGCAACTTCCAAGACTGAGAAGTTCACTAATGAAGGGTTGTACGATGTGAAAGATATCGATGAGTCAATTAAAGTTGGAAATGGCGACACAATGATGGCAACTAAGGTTGGAAGTCTGAAATGTTGTACCATTCAAGTTAATGGATCAGGTATTGACATAACTCTTCATGAAGTAATGTATGTTCCAGATCTTTGGGCAAATTTGTTTAGTGTTCACCAAGCTTTGAAGAAAGGACACAAGCTTAGTAATCAAGATGTGATTATTTCTCTCTCAAAAGGATCATCATCAATTACCTTTGATAGAATTTACAATACCAAAGATGATGGAACAGTTACTGGGATCAAGATGTCAGTTTACAACTCACCTGTTGCTTTTAGTTCAATCACTGATCCTGTTTCCAAGAAAAACATTGATATCAATTTGTTCCATAAGAAGTTAGGGCATTGTGGCTCAGATAGATTAGAGGAAACTGCCAACATTCATGACTTTAAGTTGCATGGAGAGTTCAAGACGTGTGAGGAGTGTGCCACTGCAAAGGGGGGAGTCACGTCCATGGAGAGAGATTGTTCGTTGATATTAGTTCAGTTAAAGATGCAAGTTATGGAGGATCCAAGTTTTGGACATTGATAGTTAACGATTATACAGACTTTTGTTGGAGTATCTTCCTCAAGAACAAGAGTGAGTTGAAGGATAAGATGCTTGCATTGTTAACTGATTTGACAATTGTGGGAATTAATGTCAATTGCATCCGTTGCAACGACTCTGGAGAGAATCAGTCATTCTACAATGCGTGTCGCGAGAAGGGATACAAGATAAAGTTTGAATTCTCAGGACCACGTACGCCACAACGTAAAGATAAGGTGGAAAGAAAGCTTCAAACATTTTATGGTAGAATTTGCGCAATATTGAACAATGCAGGATTGAAGAATGGAGTTAGATCATGGGTTTGGGCTGAGTGTGCTAGGACAGTAACTTTCTTGTCAAACATCACTGCAATCAAATTTCAACAGAAGTGCCCCTTTCAGCTACTTACGGATGCAAACTTGAGTTAGCTCCCAGTCTTAGAATTTTTGGTGAAATGGGAGTTGTTACTACTAAGAATGATATTCAAGGAAAGCTGAAGAATTGTGGAATGACTTGCATGTTCATGTGATATATTTTGTTGACCACTCAAATGATGTCTACAGAATGTTATATTTGGAAACTAAGAAGATCATCCTTTCAAGAGATATTGTATGGCTTAATAGAAGCTTCACAGAATGGCTCAGTTCCCTGTCAATTTTTAACGATGAATCTGAATATGAAGATGATGGCAATTTCCTTGGAAGAATGAAGAAGTTGACTTATGAGCCCAATGAAAAAGTAACTGATGGTCACAAGAAGAAAGAAATATCATCTAAAACGTTCTATCGACAGATGCAGATTTTGGAAAGTAGCTTCAACCCTGAAGCGTCTAAGGTTGTTAAGGATATTAAGCAAGGAAGGGAGACCTTTCTTGATCAAGTGAAAGTTGCTATGTTTAGTTCAGCTTCAGTTTTTCAAGAAGAACCCAAAACTTTTGTTGAGGCCTGGAATCATCAGGATTCAGTGATGAGAGAAAATGGCACAATGACGTTAATGAAGAATCTGAAGAAATGAACAAGAAACAGGTCTGGGAAGTTATTAAAAAAGAAGATATTCCCCAGAATAGGAGAACTATAAAGTTATAGTCAAGTTCCTGGAATTGACTTTAATGAAAGCTTTGCTCCCGTCATGAAATGATGTTAGTTTTCGAATCATGTCGATTTCAAAACTAATTTGGAAGTAAAAGGCTTGCATTGTGGACGTGGAAACAGCCTTTTTACACGGGGAACTTCATGAAGAGATCTATATGGATGTTCCAGACGGTCTTAATGCTGGATTGGATAATGTTTTAAGGCTATCTAAAACAATCTACGGTCTTGTGCAGAGCGCAAGAGAGTTTTGTAAGAAATTAATCTCTGTATTAAAGCGGATGGGATTTAAGGAAAATAAGTCTGATCCGTGTTTGTTTTCAAGGTGGGAACAAGATGGATTGACTTTGGTTGGCATCTATGTTGACGATTGCTTGGTTATTGGAAGGGACAAGCAAATTAAGAAGTTGAATGATGATCTGAAGGATAATGGATTCAATTTGAAAATTGAGCATGATCTGAATGACTACTTGATTTGCCGTATTGTTATAGATGTCAACCTGAATCAAATACTCATCCTCTAACCTCATTTAATCAACAACTAAGAATCAAAGTTTGGAAAGTTGAAGGTAAAAGTGTATATAAGACCCCTGGGACCCCAAGGTTTAAGATCATCCGTCCTAATGATGGTGACAATGTTATCGATTCTAATTTGCAATCGAGATACTGATCTGGAGTTGTAATGCTTTTATTTTTAACCAAACGTTCAAGACCTGATATTTGCAACATTGTGAGAGAGTTGTCTAAAAGCAACAATGGGTACTTATCAGGAAATGTTGAGGGTTGTCAAGTTTGTGATTGATACGAAAAACTTTTGCCTCAAAATTCGTCTAATCACCGAAATTAAAAATTGGAGTCTCCAGGTATTTCTGATAGTGATTGGGCTGGAGAATGTGCCGATTTTTTGGCGATCTAAAGCTCAGAGGGGAGTAACACTTTCGAGCAGTGAGGCTGATTATGTTGCAATCTCTGAATCAGATAAAGAGATAACGTTTGTTTATTACTTACTCAAGGATGCTGGAATCCAAGTCAATCTCCCAATTATTGTGAAAACTGATAATATTGGTGCAATTTTTATGGCACAGAATGCTTCATCTGGCGTGAGAACTCGACACGTTGATACTAGGTATCATTTTGTTAGAGAGAATTTGTAAGACGGAATCATCAAGGTTGAATTTGTCAAATCTGCAGAGAGTGATTCCGATATTTTCATGAAGAATGTGAGCCAAGACGTTTATGAGCGGCACATGAAGAAATTTTTAGAATAGAACCATGGGAAATTTGAACGTTTAAGTATTTGAAGGGTATTGGAGAAATATCCCTCACGTTCAAATCATTTAGTCTTTATTTGTTTCGGTTACCCATTAGGGATATTAGGAAATTCAAGATTGCGTGAGTCAGCAATTTGGTAAAGATGAGAATTAGTAATCACAACTTTTAGTGCAACCAACGTTTGCGTTTAATCCTCTTCATCTCTCTTAGACTGAATAGAAAACTTGCTAGCACGTTTAAACGTGGGTACCTGTTTGTCTTATCAATACATTGATGCCGGAAGTACAGTCACAAATGAACTTGACAGCTTGAAATCCCAGTAGACACTTCCAATAAAAGAGCAATAAAAGATGAAGATGAAGACCAGGAGGCAGGAAGAGAGGAAGTGGGAGATCAAGCACAGACAATTGTTAACTCTGGGTCTGGACCAGATTACCAAATTTATATACTGCTTGGATGGGCCCTGTGGGTGAGGGTAATGTATAGCGGTCAAGCTCAAAAAAGATTATACGGAAGAGAGTGAAGTTTCAGTCCTTGTGACCTTCCAGCAAAGATCCCTGTGGATTCCAATGCCAGCTGCTTTACGTGTTTTAGTTCTGGTGTCAGCTCACCCAAAATTGCGGACTTTTGTCCGAGTTTGCGCTTGGTCTATGTTTTTTTTGTGCACCATCCTATCCAGCGTTAATAGTCTGCCTTGCAACAACTTCACTCAAAAAGCAAATCCACAAGTGGAAAAACCTTAAGATGTGGCTTTTAAGGACTTGTACGTGTCCCAGGCTAAATAAATAACCCGATCATTATCCCACCAGCGCTCACCAGGCCCGGGGCTTGTGCTTTCAGGAGGGATTTGAGGTTTACTCCGCCACTCACTAATTTTTGTTTTGTAATTTCCAAAATGGTACAAACCTACATTTTCTACGTGAAATTAGGTGTATCTTGAAGTGCAGCCACCGGTTCACCATGAGAATGAGGTTCCTTCTAGGGTCCAAGCATTGGTTCTATCATGGTTTTGATGATTGAAACCTTGCTTGATCGACTCCAAAAGGGCTTGCGTGTGCAAATTTGTTGGAAACACAGCCTTGGAGAGCAATCTCATTCAAAAATGATGAAAGTGATGTAGCTCCTTCTAGGAATTGAAAACAAGGTTATCCCTGTCATCTACAGGTAAAAACTGATGCTATAGCTCCATTATCATGTTACTAATCTGATCTATTGCCCAGGCAACAACTGTTGATTGTCGATATAATGCCTGGATGTACTTTTTATTCAGAAACCTACAGGTTGATGAGATATGCTGTTCTTGGTCTTCTACCAAGCCAACACGTCTACTGGGGCTCTTTCATCAAATGTTGAAGCTATTCAAGGGTTCCGGTGGCAAACAAGCTCAAGATTGAGGAAGCAGACCTTTTCATGTGTTCTTGGAAGAGATGGTGATAGGACACCAAGCTGGAATCTCCAGGAAGACCAGAATATCTCGTTTCAACTGTTACACTTACCAACTCATTTCATTACTCAATGATTCCCCTTGAAGAGGTTTTTCTCATGCGTTTTTGCCCTAGGGACTTTCCCATGAGTATCCTCTTATCTGAAAACATTCCCTTGTCATGTACAAGGCCGTTGACCCCAGGGACTAGGGTCGGTGTGAATTCAGGTTATACTTAATCAATTAGGAAGACCGATTACCAAGAATAGCACCTTAAATACTTAAATCAAGTGTTTACTCCTCCACTCTGCGACTACTCCCGTAGCCCTTCAACGTGGGATTTATACAGTTTTCTTCTGCCTCTCAGCTGGGAGCGTCAAAGAGGAAATGCATTCAAATTCTCGGTTTATGCTTGGAGAGGGAGAGCCAAGTTTTAAGGATTTTTTTGCGTCTCTTCTCCCGCAATGCGTTTTTAAGGTAAGTTTTTAGGAGTTTCTTGCTTCTCCTGCAATGATGCGTTTGGTACAAAGCCAATTAAGCCTGAAGTGGGTCGTATGAAATTGTTCCCGGCTTGCTATTTTTCTGTAGCTATGCCGCTACGATTTCTTAGACTTTTCTTGTCTTGTATTATTGAGTTGTCTCTCTGATGTGTTAGTTAAATGTTAGGACCTTTTTAGCAATTCAGCAGAAAAGGAATTTTGGCAATACATGAAAATAAACACACACACACAAGTGTTGATGCAACCAAGATGAGCAAAACAGACAAACACAAGTGCTTTACCTTTGTAGTTACCTTTGTTGATATCTTTGTAGCGGAGGGAGTCTGGGTCGTGATAAACTGGAAAGATAAATTTGATCTAAAATAAAATTAAGCTATAAATTATTATTTTGTGTAAATTGTGAGCCTACAATTTAATCTACTATTGTCTATCTTGGCAATAAAGAGGATTGCTATAATTACCGTTGCGAACTCTTTTCTGAACCGTTAAGATGTGCCAAAGATATTCTAACATATATCTTAACTTCTCTAACATACCAAAGACATAACAATCAATGATCTTGTTTAGCAAGTTTTAGATATCCTTGATAAAAGTAACTGAAGAAGTGGCAATGTAGAGTATCTACAACAACAAAAAACTGAATAATAGTTATAGTTCCAAAAATATCCTTCGTGATGTAGGATTCCAACCCAGAGCATCGCAATTACTTGACAGTTCTCAACCAGTCCACTTCCAATTGGTAACACTAAAGTATATAACCTATCACAATATCTTACTTTTCTTGAACAGAGCACCAATTGTGTGGTACTGCAAGCAACAGAACACTGTTGAATGTTCAACTTTTGGAAGCAATTACATTGCAATAAAAACAGCTGTTGAGATGCTGCAAGCGTTGCGCTACAGGCAACGAAGGCTTGGTATCCCCATAGATGAACCAATAAATGTCTTTGATGACCAGAAGCAATTTTATCAAAGAAGCACAACATCATTGCTTGACATAAGCCCAGTGAGGCAGTTGCATCTGTGATGATCAGGGTTACATACGTAACCCCGCGCACGATCCGGCTCATAGCCTGATAGATATTCTGATGAGTCAGATTTAAGAACAATATTCTCATCCGTAGCAAAACCGAGGTTGGGCATCTGGCAATATGAACCGAGAGTGCAATACCTTTAGATACCTCTTTTTAACGTTACATTTTTTTAAGTAATAACGTTGAATAGATCATCATTTGTCAAATAATTTGATACCTTTCTTTTACTGCAGATTCTGATCAGCAAACTCATTGTATATTGATTTGCTAAATGATAAGTTGGTACACAAATAACACTGGAAATAACCCATTGGAATCTATGTTTGTTAACTCAAGATGACGCAACAGCCAAATAGAAGCTGAACAAGAGAATTCTTGCCAAACATTATGACATTAAAGGAGTATGCCTATCTTGCTTAACCAGTTTTAAATATTCTCAACACATCAGTAAGAATGCACTTTGTGAAGAGCTTTAGTTTATCAATTAATCTGGAAACTACCCACAAGGAAATTGGGAATACCAAGCCCATTTGAAGTCCTAATCCTTGAAAAACGAGGGCACAGTTTTTTCAAAGAAAAAAAACATCCAAAAATATGGTTTGCAATGTGCATAGGCGTAATCTTTGAAGATTCAACAAGTGTTATGAGATAAGAGAGGATGTTTCATAACAGTAAACAGTTCATTGTGGATCCTGTGAGCCATTCTACCTCAAAACGTTGCCAGATCCATTCAGTGTGTGTGTTCCGAAGTTATCAAATGTGGAAGGCCTTTTGAATGTGAGCGATAATTAATCACGTAATAATGGTGGCAATTGAGTTACAAACGACAATAACGAGTATTTCATACACAAACGCAGTGATAGAATGATTGCATTAAGCTCCGATTTTTATATCTGAATTAAAGGCTCATTCAAATGCTTTTTGAAACCTATCACAAATTTTATGATCCAAGTGACATAGTCAGTAAATAAAATTTGGACTTTGCTTAGTTGACAAACACTTCACTCCTGGTCATTAATTTTGTTCCTGCTTTAAGTCGATTGGGCAAGATAATGTCGAGCGTAGAATCACTTTCAATACCCATCCATTGAGCCACGCTATTCAAAACAGATTCCCAACTCGTTGTGGGAATAAGACGTCCTCTTCCAACATTCACAGGTCCCGCTTCTGTAATGTCCTGTGGATATTGGCCATGTATCTGACCGCCCTTTACAGAACCACCAGCAATGAAATAATGTCCAGCCCATCCGTGATCACTTCCTTCTCCAGAGTTGGCTGTCAAAGTGCGACCGAAATCCGACGTAACGACAATGCTAACTTTATCCCAAAACCCTTTGCTGCGAGCTTCTGCTTGGAAGTAAGTTAATGCTTTGTTTAACTCAGCAAAGTTGAGTGAAAGCCCCTCTTTAACTCCCTGAGAAAAATTAGTAATTGGGTTGTCAGGAAAATTTCATTAGCACGGGAATTCGTGGGATTACTTCAGACTTACATCATGATGATCCCAACCATTCAACTGAACAAATATCGAATCGCGGTCGCTTCCTCTATCATCGCGTGCAGCTATCAAGGTGGCTGCTGTCTTCAATTTTTGAATGTATTCACCTCCAATCCAACGCTGCGAAAGGGTGACTTTGGATATGTCGTCATTTAGGCCCTTAATTGTATAAATAGATTGAATGAGACCTTCTGACCACTTTTTTCCAAAAATACTGCTTTGGAGATGTGATCTGGAATTTAAATCTTCTAATTGTGGCTGTGGATTATAGGATTCTTTCGCCGGCTTTGGATTGAAACCAGTAGTTTCCAAAGAAGACACTGAAAGCACTCTTGATCGTCTGCCAGGGATACCTGCAGTTGCAATTGTCACATCTTCAACCGTAATTGGAACTGCGACAAATCCTGCTTGAATCAAATAATCACTAAGGCGTCCCAAAAATCCTGAACTTGGAAACCGCTCATAAGGATCAACTTTCAGAGCTTCTGATTGCATTGAGTTATGAGCAAAAAGAGATGATTTTGTTAATCTTGAATAATTTTTTTTATTTACTGGTACATTAAGTAAGCCAGCATTTGCAAAGAAAGAGAGAGATCCTTCTTTATATAGCGTTTCAACGAAGTTTAAATCTGGGTGAATGGCAAACTCCTCGCATGGCTGATTACTTGCTTTTATAATTCTGGTTCTTTCATCATCTTTCATAGCAATAGAAGTCCTCTCCGCGTTATACTGTTCCACCAAAGTTTTTCCATCATCGTTCGTAGACTTGCAGCTGTGCGGAACTAGCATATTATAAGTATCTGCACCTCCAGCAAGGAGAATGTAAACCACAGCTTTGTAGTCTCTGTTTGTTACTGCGGGGGGTTTCGTAATAGAATACCGAGTTCCACTACTGCGTACAATATTTGTTACATGAAATTCTGGAGATGCCACAATAAGGCTCTGTGCTTTCACTAATGCCAAGTTAGGATCAGTCTCTGAAGCGTAAGCACCTTTGATAATCTGTCGATTAGCTTGAGAAATTCTTCCAGCAGTCAGCAACAAGGCAAGCTCATTCACAACTTCTTCTGCATTGGAGGAGGAAGGAACGAAAGTTAACCGTGCATCACTTTTTTCGAATTTCCCAATTTGCATATTTCCACAATCTGGTGATCCACCTCCAAATTGAGCCCCGAAACCTCCGAAACATGGATCCAGACCATATTTGACTAAAGACAACATTCCATTCATGATATTTATCATTCGCGGCGACGTGGCAACTTGATCTTCAGGTGACACTAAGCCAGCTCTCTCAACAACACCTGACGTGTGCTCAGGCAAGAAGAACGAAAAGACAGAAGGAATCTCATGTGTCATCTGCCCAATTAGAGAAAGCGTATTGATAGCAAGATCCACATAGGGTATTCTATCGAATACTTTTATCTTCATAGACCTCAGTACATTCATCACTTTCAAAAGAGGCTCCCTCAAAGAGCCATGACCTGGATCTGTGTCTAGAATAGTTTCGCGTGACTCGCGGTCAAGTAACATACATGCAATAGTGGCAGCTAAGTCACCATACTCGCCAGTTCCAAATTCTATGGTACTTTCCCCAGTGTCAAATTTATAACCTCCTGTCCTGAAGGCGCCGGCAATCCTTTCTATATAGCCGGGAGAAGGATTCGAAATCCCAAAACGCTGTGCAAATCGAATTGCAAGGAAGGGAGCTGTGTTTTCATGATATATGTAATGATCAAGAGTTGCATCAGTTTCCTGGTGCGCATCTCTCGGTTCTGGATCTTCGAGGCTATTGAAAGACACCGGATTACGGAAACTTATACTTGTTCCATCGATAGTTACGGTAGATCTCAAATTCTTCCGGTAATGCACTATTCCGTTTTCATCAGTGACCTCGAAAATGGATTCTGAAGACAGTACACCCGATTCGCTGTACCACTTTACTTCTCCTAAGAACTGAGAGGTGAATTTTTCAAATAATATCTGAGGATGAAATGCTCCAAAAGTCAATTTCGTTAGCACATCCTGACGTGAGGGGGTATCCCCATAGGAAAAGACTTGACTTTCAGACACACTAACTGGGCACATACACATGCTGTCTGATGTAACTTTGCAACCGCTAGTTGAAGTACAGTCAGAGATGATGCCATTTACCAGCCTTGTATCACTCCAATCCACTCTGAAAAATGTTTGTACATCCTCACGGACCACACCTCCAATGCTAGAACTTTCAACGCCGTCAACAGAATGTACAACTGAAGCAAGTCCAGTTGGATCAATTTTAACAAGTAATTTACAATCAGAATTGGTCCAAAAGCGTATGTTACCATCACATAGTGATCCAACGGAAGACTTATCACACGTTGGACGGGAAAGTCGTGTGCAAAGATTTCCACCGCAATGATCCAGTGCAGATGAGTATCTTGTACGCTCTCCCCAATATATTCCGTACCAAAAACGAGAACTGGCTGCACTGCGTGGACAACAAGCCACTGATGCGGTCTCTACATTCGGGTCAGCGCAAACTATGTTACTTCTTCCATTTGATAGTGCTGTTGCCTTGGCGCTCTCAAAAAATGCTTTGAAAACACAAGGAGGACGAATATACTCGTAGAAAATACCTTCGCCGACTTCGACGATTCGTACCGTATCAAGAATGCATTCCAGGCCCGCACAGGGCACACTTTGATCTAGAACAACTTTAGACTTGAATTTACAGGCAGATGTGTCTGTCGTCCCACAGAGCTTCGCGAGGAGGCTTATAGCACCATTTAGGACCAATTTCAATCTTTTGGCATTTGGGTCTGTTTCCCATGCTTGAGGATCTAAATGCATTTGTGGTCTGTTAGAGGAACCTAGGAAAATGTAAGTGGCACCTTTAGAAAGAAAATGCTTCTTTGGTAAGTCTGCACAAAAAGGATAACCATCACCAATATACCGACGATTCAATCCCATTTTAGGATAACGATCCCTCCAATTTGGATCAATTGCCATCGGATCAATGCGATTGATGGTGTCAATTTCCACGTTTCCTCGTAGAGTTTGAGCTTTGAAACCAGTCCAAGCTCTTGCGTACTCAACAATATCCTCGTTTGTGTAAACTAACACAGGTTCTCCTTTAGAGTCAAGAACCTTTTGACCATTTGATTTGAGTTTGTACAAGCCAGTGGTGAACAGTTGCATTATTTCTCGCGCATAATTCTCATCTGGGTACCTCAGTTCTTTTTTAACAAGAAATTCGAAGCCAGTTGATTTCGAACCATAATACGTGAGCATATCCGCCATTATAGGATTATAAGATACTTCCTTCAGAATATTTCTATAGTTACCAAAAGCATGGCGAACAAAAATATCGTAAAAGACAAGGAATATTTCGGTGGTCCCTTCCGATCTGTTTATATCCTTTGTGCTAACAACAATGATCTGTGAAAGAGCCCAGGCAACACGCTGTCTTAGTTGATCCTCAGCTTCAAGAGCGACATGGGTCCAAACGATTCTTTTCTGACGATAAAGTGAACCAAAAGTATTCGTCATGAAGAATTGGGTCCAAGAAGTAAAAGCTCCACGGCTGTCACTACCACCTAAGCTTGGATCGTTCGCTACTTCATAAGGGCTACCACAAGCAAGAATCACTGTTGACGTTCCGGCAACATCTTCATTTCCGCTGGACTGAGACCCTTCTTGACCCGTGAAACCAACAGCTTGGTTAAACTTTGGAGTGCGATAAACGGCTGGAATTATGAAATAATTAAATGCATCTCCAAATCTCCCGATGTATTGGAATCGATTTTTGTTATCCAACCATCTAGTGATTTCATGCGATGCAGGAAAGAACAAGAAAGGACTTCCTATCGCGGCGTTACTCGAAATCGGATTACGAAATACAGTATTTCCAGGGTGGTTTCTTGTCCATGGCGTGAAGTCATAGACATTCAGATGATCAGGGTGAGCATGTTGCCAACAAGCTCCGGTTGGATCAACTATCATGAAGCCTTTCGATGACATGTCTGAAGCTGAACAAGTAGCAGTTTGTGGCATAACAACGTCGACGAGATTGGGGTTTATCTCGTTGCCATTTGCTCTAGCCTCCTGGATCAAGGTACCAAAAATGGCGCTCGTCAATGCATCCACAGAGGAATTGGTGCATTCGGTAGGAACCCAACGAGATTTTACAGTAACTTCGCAAGGCGATGGAACAGTTTGATCTTCTTCCACACGGAGTCCTTCAATGGCATAGAAGTAGAGAGTCCCGACATCTCCAGCGCCCGACTCGTTGTACAAAAGCTTTATCGTTCCCTCGGACAGAGGAATCAGGAACTTTTGCGAGCTCATCGAATTCTGGTCGTAACTACCAAAAAAACATGCGTCATCACTTCTGCTGACAATACAATTGTCTATGTTCAAGAAAGTTGCAGGCGCATTACCGCATCTAGCGTTAAAATAGGACTCTCCGACTTTAGTAGTAGCTTTAACAATACTTCCTCCTCCATCAGGAGACGGGAAATCCAAAGTGTTATCAAAAAGTTCCTGAACATGAAAAGAAATGTAGTGAGAAATGGAATTTCATAAAGAAATCTAACACTGAAAGCTTACAAATCGAGGATCGTGGATCCAATATGATCGCTGATAGGTGGCAAACACAACTTCAGCGAATACACCAGTTTCACCAAGTCTCGAACAGTTAGCATCGGAAAGATTTTGCGTAACTAACAATTCTTGAACTCCTGGAATTCTGCCTCGAAAAAATCGTGTGTCGATCGCGACAACTTCCGAATCATCGATCGAGATGACGGATGAGGGAATGTCACCACCAACAAACTGAATGGAAGGGTTTCCACCTTGTCCATGAAAGGCGACTGCAGCACAGGCCATTGAGTTACTCTGGAGGTAGATTAATCCTCCAATCCTAGATTCCGGAGCTACATTGCAAATCATGTACCTACAAAGTATTTGTGAGATTGAGAATGCACAATTGAACCCCCAGGCTTTGAGATCGAATATGTTACTTACTTTCCGTCAGAGAGAGTTTTCACAGGCCTTCCAACCGTTACAACTGGTCCAGCAACAACAGTTCTGACGAAACCGTCAATTATGATTTTCCGATACGCTTCAGGAGTTGTCTCAATTGTCAAAATCTTATTTAAATCTTTAGAGGCGAAAGCGTAACTCCGGAATCTGTTTCCTGCTTGGCATGGATGAGTTACAGCACCTACTGGTGAAGCTAACTCGTACCTCCCATTGAGCCTCCGGCGATAATATTCACGATGAGAAGTCATAGATACGGTACTTTGCTGGCTTTTGATCCAGTTGGCAAACGAAGACTTGAGATTTTCAGGGTTGAACTGCTGAATATCTTCAAGTCGGGGACCAAAAGTTGTCTGCTCTAAAAAGCGAGAAATTTCTTCCGACGATGTATAATATGTAGGCTTTTTGTGTGTAGTAAGTTGAAACAATTCTCCTTGTTCAAGAACTGGAAGTTTCAACGTACAATCTACATTTGCACAGCTAATGTTAAGCTTGTCAACATATTCGCCAGCACTCTCTTCCCAGTTGAGTCCTCCGTAAGAGCGACCCAAAGGCTTTAGGAAGCCTTCCACAGTAATCAAAGTCACGGTGCATAAACTATCAGATTGGGACTTCGTAATTTGGACGTTACCTTCCGCAGTAATGTTGTAGGATCCTTCAATTGGAGGGCAATAAAAACTGTCTCCTTCTGGATCCAAACATTTGCAACAATTAATTTCTTGTGTGTGACGTTCTACATGAAATTTTTGGCAATCTTGGTTTCTAGATTGGTACAGGAGTGTTACTGCGACAATAGTAACATATCCAGCTATAAGGTTTGTTGCGATTAATGCAATGGCAAACTTAACATTAATCATCGTACTGGTTACGTTTTTGCGACCGAAGTTTGGAGAGAAGAGGGCAAAAGCACCACAGGAATCCCGTGAAATCCAATCTCCATGTGAATCAAAAAGTTTCACATCGGCTTGCGTCCAGCGTGTACTGGACTTTGGTAGTATCAAAATTATACAAAGAGCTTTAACGGCGATTTCTTCCCTTCCTTAATGCTCGGAGTGCCATTCGCGATAATAGCGAAGGTGCATGTGTTTCATTCTCTCTTCATTGGATTTTGGTCAAGGATGCAATTCCGATTTCCGTTGGATTTTGAATTTTTTCTGTTTCCGGTACGTGGAGTATTTTCAAAAAAGATGTCATTTTTGGTCGCTATGCGCACACGGTAGGTGTTATTAAATCCCAACGCTATTGAGATCCTTTGTCTATGCTGCTACCCCACAGATAACAATTCATGAAATGATACTAATTGAATTGTAATTGGTGATTGAGCAACACAGTCACCGAATCAAATTACAGTATTCTCTTTCAGTCCACTTGTTTGCATCAATTTAATGACAAAAAGTCTTCTTGCATGTAGGTGATTTGTGCCTGTATGTAGATTTAATTTTGCTTCAGTGATCAAACCGTTCTCCTGGTTTGCAGGTGGCATGCATGTCATTCCTTTGCGAGCGCCTCCATTATTCCATATCCTATTCCATAAATCCACCTCATAATTATTTGTTAATCTACAAAAGACCCCTGAATAAATGTTATTCTATTAAACAATTCAGAAACGTCTTGTTGAGGCCTCAAACAGTGTTCCTCAAATGTGGGTGCCAATTGTTGCTGAAGTTGTGCGGGAAAATAATTTTGGACACCAAAAATAGCTTGTAATGTCAAGATGTTGTTGTTAGTCTTGATCAGTACATTGTGCTTGGAGGATGGATCAATGGACTTGGTTTGGTGAACCCAAATCTCTTTCCAGACTTCTCATAATGCTGAAAGATAAGAAGTCTGGCACTTGCAATCCATGTATGTTTTGGACACAGAGATAACACTACTATTTCCCACAATTATGTGAGTCTTCTTGGTAAGGAGTTTAATTCTATCAAGGCACCAATGAGTGAAGAATACCATTCTGAGATAGATGATGCACCACTACGTAGTGAAGTTATTGGTTGTTGCAGCTGGATAATTGTCCTAGGAAGACATGATATAGCATATGTCACACCTGCTATCAGCAGGTTCAATATATCACCAATAGAATCTTCTTATATCTCAAGACTTTTCCTAAGGGGAGGACCATTTTTGTTTCCTCATACCCTGACCATTCTATCTACCCTATTGAAGATCATCCCATTTGGAAGGATTTCTACCCAGATGCTGAAGAAGAAAATTTCACATGGTCTTCCTACACCAAAGGGACCAAAAGTAAGAATGATTGCCTATGTTCATGCTGATGATGCGTATGATTTAGTAAGAAGGAGAACTATCACCAGCAATCTTGCTATTATTGGCCATACACCAGTTAGATGGAGACAGACGAAACTTCAGCTTTTGGTTTGGAGATACATGCATCAAGGATAGCAGCAAAACTCAAACTTGAATTTGACTTATGCCCTGGCCATTAGGGGTAACAATATTTGGACCCTCCGTAATGTTAGGCAACAATATAAGAGTAGTCTCAAATACTTCTGTTCTATCAAGTGCCTTAGAAAAGAAGCATAATGCAATTACATTTCATAAAGAATAAGAAGTAATAGCAGCTAAAATACTATTTTTTGCTCATGTTAAGAGTCAAGAAAATGTGAGTGATATCTTAACAAAACATCTAAGCAAGGAGACATTCCATTATCTTGTCAAGAAGCCTTTAGTCCCAATGCCGGAAATCAATAGGTAATAAGAAGTAGGAATGTTAGGAATTATTTGTCACATCAATAGAAAAAGAGAAGAAAAATAAAATTACATTAGGCTTGTGTGCAATGAAAAACAAGGCTTATTTACACGAAGAAGGAAAGATTTAAATAAATCAATGAAAACAAGAAGTTTTCTTCAAAGGTATTCAGATTTATTGGACGTACAGGCAGGTATTAGGGTAGCGGCAAATTATCACGGCATGCATGATTTATCCATTGAGGCATGATGATGATTGACCAGGGAAGGGATATGATTCGGAAATGATCCATGGGTTTGATTCTGTCGGATACCATTAAATTAATTTTTTTTCCTTCTTACCAATTCCATGGAGAATGTCTTTTTGTAAATCCTACAGGTGTCAAGACTTCAAGACTCTAGAACATTTACAAGAATAGATTTAGAAAATTAACTAATAGGCACATAATATACACAAAACAATATTGAAAAGTAGATAAACATTATCCAGAACCACTTTATTCATCTAAACAATCAGCAACAGCATTAAGTCTAAGCCATTTTGAAATCAAAAATTAATGATTGATGCAAACGTCAAAGAATGTGATGGTATTGTTTGCCTTCATATTAAGACCTATTTCCATATAACTCGTTTCTTTTACTTTTTACTTTTCCATTGGAAGCCAATGCAAGACTGTAAGCCATAGGATTATGCCTAAATTTGAGGGCCCGTGCGAGTCTAAGCAATACGTCACATATAGTTTAGGATAGTAATTCAAATATGGATCAAACGTATCTGGTGTACCTGTTAAAACATGTATTTGGAAATACAGAAAGAGGTCTACTCTTACAGAATCTACGTGGAAAGTAAACCATGAGAAGCCTTGCAGATACATGAGCTGAAGTCCCACACAAAATCTACATTTGAAATCACTTTCATAGATCCAACTATTTTGGTATGTCCTGATTGACCTCATTTTATTGCATTGAATAATTGTGCTGAAGCTAATCTGGCTTTAAACCATCGAGTCAGTTTTATTCTTTTAAGGAGCGGTTACGATAAGAAAATATAACTCAACATTTTAGATGCATATCTCTTTCAAGTTGTGTTAGATTGAGATGTGATTCATAACATAGCATCTACGGTAGTTGATGTTGAGTAAGAAACACGAATAATCAATAGGTTCAACATTATATAGGGATAAATTATAAGACTGCTAAGGAAGAAAAAAGTCAGTTGGGCTCATGTCCGCCTAGCAAGCACGCAACATCGATATGAAAGATTTGAATGTGCTTCTCTGGGGAACGCAGTTAATGCTTTCATCATTTGATGCTAACACCACGGAATGCCTGCTTTGAGACAACACAAGTCAATCTCTACACAAATATTGTGTTATCCTTACTATGGGAATCATGACTGCGATCTCACAAGAGGTTTACAATTATGCATTATCCTAGATCTAATGAAAAACGGAGAAAACTGCTGGCACATAAAAAGCCTTCTCGATGTGAAGTCTTCATTATCTAGACCGCTATTCAAAATAATTTAGTCTTGCATGAGCATCTGTACGCTCGTAATTTTTGTATCATGCAATGATAGAGACCAGCAAGTGCAAACATTTCCTGTTTGAAGCCCAAATCAGCATCAAGGCAACTTTATCAACTATGAGTGCTTTCGTCTCTTACTCTCAAAGGATACTTTGCTCGATAGATTTCAAGCTGTTCGACTGGGAGCTTTCTGATAACCTCTTGCACTCCATCTACCTTACCTTTTTCTAGCATGCTTACGCATCGCATCCAGCCCACCCACTGTCGTGGCAAGTCATAAATTCTTCCTTCAATCAATCGTGGTAAAAGAACATGACACATCCAGTTTTGTAAGCTTTCGTGCTTTGTCGTACTCAGTATAATGGTTCTCATGTAGGCCAATGGAAGGGAATTATCTTTGTCAGTTAAAAATGAGCCACTAATGTAATCCAGAGCTTCACGGACAACAGCATCCGTGAAGATTTCATCATCTTCCAAACACAATCTCACCACTTCAAGATAACGCTTTTGGGGTATGTCCATGGCCACAAAATCCATTTTATGCAAAAACACAAAACTCTCGCAAAGAGTCATTCCAGTCAATATTGGATTTTCTGGATCAGGTTCATCTCGAAAGATCAAGGCAAACCGACCAAGGCGACTTGCCATATGGACTAAAGATGCCATGAATATGTTGTTTTCTGCCATTACAAACGCTGGGAGGCATTCGACAAGGTCTGCACGCTTCATTCCTGTAACGACAGGGATTAAAAATCTTGGATCTTTCTTTCCCTCTACATCTTTCTTTAGTTCTTGGATCTTGCGGCAAGCATCGACTAGTTCTTCTGACGGGAGAGTTCGCTCGCCAGTCGGTGCTAAGTTATCTAAGAAAGCCAACAACATAGGTGTTTCATCCCTTTCTACAGACTCGGCAACTTGAACTGCAATATTTGCTGCACCGTGCTTGGCAGAGAGCGCTCTAGCTAGTTTAGGCATGTTCTCTCGTACAGCTTTTGAAAGAATATCTGCCTTTGGACGACAACTCTGTTCCATCAATTGCTTCATCATATCTGGTCGACGGACACAAAGTGCCATGAAGAGAAGTGCAGGCTTTTTGACTTTATCCATTACAACTCTCTCATCGTCATTGACACTTACGCTTTGATTACTCACAATGGCTACACCATGAATTTCTTTTTTTGACGATTGTAGCATTAGATCATGGTTTTCGATCGCGAATTCTGCCGCTCGTTCAAGCGCAGACTTCGCTGCATCAATCACCATGTCGCTGATAATCTGAGACTTTGGAAAAAAAACATTCATAACAAGTTTCAGCGCCTTATCTTCAATAGATGCACTTGCAGGGATATGACCAGCAGCAATTGAAACTGCACACTGAATGGCGGCACGACGACTTTCTGTATTGGTCCTTTGAAAGGCTACGTCACGAAGTGCAATCAGAACCGCAGTAGCTCTCTTTTCGGCAGACATCTTTGCTGCATTCAATGCTGCTGTTGCAGCGATACTCTGCGAAGAAGACTTGCGCGTTGACTCAGCTGCTCTTCTGGTGATGTCTTCAACATTACAAAGTGCAGCAAGGCACAAAAGAGTAGAAGGTAGAACCAGTGGAAGGATTGCGAGTTGTTGGGTGATCGATGCCGTTGCCATATTTGCCACTTTCTTTTTGTCAGCATCATTTGGTTTTTCGTTTGATTGATCACTGCTGTGAACTACGGTTGCGGCGAAAAGGTTCATTGCTCTTTCATATAGGAAAGATTTTGTTTCAGGGCGTAGACTGTAATCCTCAACATATGCCTCATTAAGAATACTGTTTGCCAAAGAAGTGGAAGGATTTGCAGCCAAATGTTGACGACTTGATGTTTCATTTCCTAAACCTGGCTTTGGAGAGAAATCGCTTACGAGACATGCTGCGACAAAAGGATAGTCATCTACGAATTTCCGAAGATCCTCCTTTTCAATATGAGATGGCGGATGCATTTTTGGCAAAACTTTGTGCACACTTTCTGATGCGAATTCCTGAAACGTTTGTAGATCCGATGCAGGCTTTACTCCTTTTATTGTCCATGCCAATTTTGAGGCTACTTTGAATCCAAACTCCATCATTCCATTATCACTGGAGCTTGCGCTGGTCCTCAAAATACGACTAAGAGCTTGCGATGAGGCAGTCTGGCATTGCGATTGAAATATCTTGAATGCATCCTCTGAAGTTTTCGTATCTTGAGTAGTAACCTTCTGCCTCTGTCCCATTTCTGCTGCCATCGTAGACTTTCCATCCAACGTAAATTTCATGTCAACATCCATATCTACTTGCCAACAATTTCCTCCATCACGTTCGTACCATCGACCTTCATCGTCGACAAGTGAAGCACCGTTAGTCATGACTGCATCTACAAAGTAATCGAAAGTGACGGGTCTCTTGCGGCTTTTAGGAGGACCTGTCGGGCGAGTCTTTGGCAAATTGAAAATATTTACCAATACTAACTCTACTCCATCAACCATATTGGTTGGGAGTTGAATTCCGTGTCCCAAACCTCTTGCAGCTTTCGCAGCTCTCATTTTTGCTAAAGCATCATCTGTTTCCCGAGTACGCTTGCTAACTCGCTTGTCCTCGCTAGCATCCCATTCGTAGAACATGGCTGCACGGTTACGCGCTGCACGACCAGCAGTTTTAAGTGCAGCGGTCTGCTCTGCCATTGCGAGGGCTTTGTCTGCCTGCAAGGACATATCGTACTTGGCAAGAGCCATTCGTAGAATTTCAGATCCATTTGTTGTAACGGACAACGCATTGCGAAGTAGTGTTAAGCACGATGCTCTAAGATGCGACACTACAGCTAGAGCTGATGATTTGTGGGGAAAGAGATTTTCAGCTGGAGGGTCAACTGCGCGACGTGCAAGACATGTTGCTGCTTCCTTGAAAAATAGAGGTCTGTTGATTGCCAACATGGAAATCGCATTAATCGCAAGTGAATAAGGCTTTTGTGTGAGAGTAAATTCGAATTCAAGTTCGGAGCGATTTATTTTGGATTCAAGTTGATCATCCTCAAGAAGCACTGAGGATTCAACTGCCAAATATGCGAGTGCCGCCGGCTTAAGGACATTTAGAACAGATGAAGAAGGGAGACCATCGTCACCTCCTTGTAGGACGTCTGAGAGTATGTGATCGTCGATTTTCACTTGTCCACCCATGGATACGAGACCACGAATCGTTGTGAAGGCATATTCTGCGATTGATTCTAGGGCCTCTCTAGTAATGATTGGATGACCCTCGGGTAAATCATCAATAGAAAAATCTTTAGTGTTGATACTTTTTCGTCTTCGACTATTATCATTAGTTTCACCTTTACTGGAGCAACAGACTGCGACGATTTCTAGAAACTTAATACAAGCACTTCGTAGGCCATCTCCACTATCTCCTGTTTTTCCAAATAGTTTTTTGAGAACTCCCTCTACCATTTTCATAACAGGACCATAAAGCTTTGCAGCACCACGATCGTCCGCGTCGTCAACTCGCTTGGCGATGTGCCTAAGTGCTGGACGCAGCGATGCTGATGCAGCAAGAACACCCCGAGAAGCGACGGCATCCTCTGCCACATCAGATGTGAAGGCGCCAGGGAGAGTGCAGTAAATTGATGCTTGAATCCAATATCTAAGGATCTCTCCTTCTCTAGCCATTTTTTTCACTGCACGTCGTTTATGAATCATTCGCATCACAGGTGTCTCATGCGTGATTGACGTTGAAGATGAGCCACCACTTCCATAGGGTCCCATGTTTAGACCAGTACAAGTGGAGTCCAACCAACTCCCTGCTTTCTGACATTCATTCCAGAAATTGTGGAAAAACTCGAGACTTGCAGTGCGCTTTGCAGGAATCGTATCTGACTGGGCGAATTCCAAAAGGAACGGCAGGACAAGGTCAGACACTACTCGGTCGTATACTTCATCACAGCTAGCTTCGACTCCTTCTCCTGGTCCGCCCATTAGGGATGAATAATAGGTTCGTGCAATCGATGGGCCTGTATGGGCTGCAACTTCAAGAACAGGACGTAACAATGTAGCCAGCTCTTCGTGAATTGTAGCTGCGGCAGTCCCCTTGATTCCGGTGTGACACTTCACTTCATCAATGGCTGTTACTACGCGACCCATCAGATCTTCTAATGCTAATATCAATGGATCCTCTTTCTCACCCTCAGTCTCAGACGGTAACTCTGGGGCGGCGTTGTCATCATCTGACATGAGATCTTGCTCTGTGGGATTTGAATCGATTACAGGTATTTCATCACGATTATTGATACCGCTGCTTACATTGGTGCTTCGACGCATCATGGCTTTTTTAACCCCTCGAGTTCAGTATGATCGGGAAATCTTGGAAGGAATACAGAATTTAATTTTCATGCAAATTCAGATCCATTTATAGTAACTGAATGCCCCCTGAACATTCAATACTTTTCGACTTTACTTTACGATGTTCTAATTTAATTCTTGAACTGTGCCAGGGGAACGCACATACCATCGAATCTTGGCTCATTTCCGATGAAAGCCATTTCAAATATCAATACTACTTCAGAAAATCAAGTTCTCATTATCGGTTCTTGTTGCTTGGATCGAATTCTACGTGTTTCCAAGTTTCCCGAACAAGATGCTAAGATCCGAACATGTGAATCCTATGAAGTCGGTGGAGGTTGTGCAGCCAATACCGCGCACGGTATGGCACTCCTTTTATCCTCCTCTTCACCCTTATTATCGTCAGTTAGCTTGTTATGGGTTCCGGTCCTATGGACATCGACAATAGGCGATGATTCGATCGGACAGAAATTACTTACCGAACTGGAGTCAAATGGTGTACGGGTTGTCCTGTCGAGAGTTAAACATGAATGGGCGACAACACCCGTGACAACAATTATTGTATCGGAACAAGAGGGCACAAGGACTTGTATTTTCACTCCAAGTATCGAAATGACGTCAACTAATGAACTAAAGTGCGATTGGGTTAACAATTCAATCATGGATCCAGAACGTCGACTGATCCATGACAATTACGACGAACATATTTTGCGATACATGGAATCTACATGTCATCTTCATACCGATGGACGTTACACACCTTTATCATCCCTGATTTTCGCAGCTAGATTGGCGAGATCACGCGGTATTAGTTTTTCGATAGACCCTGAAAAGGATCGATTTTCCATAGATCAAGATCACTTGCTTGAGCTTTCATCATTGCTTTTTTTGAATTCGTATCAAATGGAAAGTTATTTTAAACGCCGAACTGTAGAAATGGAGAAAAAAATTGGGAAAATGTCGCTCCCTAAAGCTACTGTCGAACACAATCTTAAATCCAATTCGTTTGCCAAAATTATACGTCAAAGTATTCGCCCGATGGAATTCTTCTTGCGCTGGTTTGGTGAAATGCAAGTTTTCAAGACGGTCGTGATAACAAAGGGTAGCTTTGGGTCCCTACATGTTCGAGTATTATCACATACCTGCAAAGATTCCGATTCCATTCCATCGCAACAGATAGTCATTCACGAAAGGGAATTGGATCTTTTTTCCGTAGAATCCACTATAAATGACGGTTTTGTGTTACACCAAAACATCTTTCAGGTACAAACATGTGGCATCTTACGCAATTCAAAAGTGTATGATACGACGGGAGCTGGAGATGCATTCATAGCCGGTTATCTGTCGTTCATGTTAACTCAAAGTCATCAAGAAAACTCTCCTCGTTTAGCCTTACAATTTGCTTCTTGGGTTGCAGGTCAAAAGTTGAAGGGCCCAGGTGCTCGAACGAGTCTTCCAACTCTATCTCAAGTCAAAGAGGAGCTGGGTTCGTCGTTATGCTCGATTTCTAAAAATCTCGATAAACTCGTTGGACCGTTTTGCTACTTTGGTGATGAATCAAGGGAGGATTGAATCATCATGAAAACATTACCCTCCAATTTTGGAGGTAATTGAGATAAAGCCCTACATTGAAAAAGAAGCAGATGTCCCATTTTTTGATGCAATCAAAGCGTGATCCACTACTGTGTCGCAACTCTGGCAGCATGATTACGGTCATGGCACTTGGAAAAGGCATTGCTGCTGATTGAAAATTTAACCTAGCTTTCCTCATTTCAGTCTACGAAACGTGCATTCTTGTTTCCTCAGATTTCAGGCCATGAGAAGAAAGGTATGCATCTACCATGAAAGGAATATGTTCATTTTCAATGGTTCCATGGAAAGCTGACCACTAAGGTTGATGATGTTCCGAGGAATCTAACCAATCTTTTTCGTTTAATTTGGCTCACATTATTTGCTGGCTCTCGTCAGATATTTGATATCTCAATCATATTCATGATTTGTTGATTGCCATCATCGCCAGTGGCTTGATTGAAATCCAGAAGTTTTGACGGTCTACAAATGCCTGTGTAACATAATTATTCATTGTCAGCATGTTTACCGTTATTGACCTAAAAGCTCAATATGAAAACTCATTTTGCTCGATAATAAAATTGGCTTATACTTTCCATTGCTGGTAACTTGATATGTCTTCATGCTTCATTTTAACTTCAATTTTTTTGTCCTTCAATTTAATGGATTGACAGGGAGCTGAATGTTTAAAGAGGTGCAAAATAAAGGAAATCAATGTTTTAATGTTAATTTTCACCTCTGGAACACTTTATTTTCAACATGCTGAGTTTCTCAGTTAAAATCTCTTCTTGACCAAGATGTGACTTTGACTGTTTTGTTATCTAGCGTAAGACTATTCAAAGTTTTGACCTGTAGTTCAGCTCGTTTCAGGATAAAGTCTCTCTCTTGTACTCGTCATTACGTCTAGCCAACTTTTATATACTTGTGTTCTTCTTTGCGTGAAGCCAATGTCTTTCTATCCATTAGACTAAGCTTTTTACTTCAAGGAATCTTGAACAAGAAATCTGCTCACTATTTCATCCTTCGTGTTGCCTGAATCAAGCACGGATCCTCAAGACCATTCTTAATTACCTAACCACGATAAATATTATGTCCATTTCAACAGAATTGACCATGCGAGACAAGTACACCCAATAGTCATGTAAACTTTAACATCTTGAAGCACAAATTTGAATATGCATCAATGCGTCTCATACTTCCAATGGTTTATCTTCTATTGTCTTGCCATTACTCTTGAACCTTAAATGTATTCTTTTGTCGTCGTATGATTTTCTTTTCAATTAAGATGAACCTACCTTACGTTTCCAAAATAAAGAATTCTAATAGTAGATAATCTGGAACAAGTTATTGAAGATCAATCAAAAATTAGATCATGTAGACCATTAAGAAATTTCCAAGTAGTAAAAAAGTAATTCCTGAACGCTTCCATACAGGTGAGAATTCTCAAATGGAATTAAACGCTCCGCTTGCTTTTTGTACGGTTTATCACATTGAGTCAATAAAGTCACAAAATTTCAGATTCACTCAGTCACCAAGAATTATTATCAGCCCTATTCCATACAACAATATAACGTAAATGAAGAGGAGATTGCACACTTAACCCTCTCATTTCTTAAAAAATTTCTGCAAAAAATTATTGTTTGGTTAATATCGTTAATTGACTTTGTGTCTTCGTCATGTTTCGGCGTTTGGAATATGCCACAACTTGGTATAGTCTAAAAGAGACTTTCCTTAAATGTCACTGGATATTGTGACTATACAGGTTGACTGATATTGGAGATGTTACGAAAAATGTAATGGAATTTCTGCATAATCAGATGGTAAGATTTAATTTATCATTTGGAGGTACTTGTGCTGCTTTGAGGTGGCTACACGGCAATCATTGTAGATAGCCCGCAATTCACAAAAGTGAAATGGCTTAGATTCTGCTTGATTCCAAAAGGCTTGTACCAATTACTCAAAAGTCAACCTGATTTATACATACATATCTCTTCTAAAAACTTTCTATCTCTTCCTTCTTAAACTTTTATTGACTTTTTGTTAAAGGCCGATCTAGCAACTCTGGCGCTAGAAGCTCCTAAAAATTTCTTTTCCTGTTGTTCTTTTGCATCGATGCAAGATTTTATATCAACGTTGAGTATCAAAGTTTCGTTTAGGATGTAAGTGGCTTCGTTCGCATCCAAGAGACCACGAAGTCTTGCCTCTGAAATTGCTGAAGCTGTAGCTTCTATGGAAGCTTGAGCCAACACATTATCATCCCGTATGTTTTCTATATGCTGTCTCTCTTGTTCATCGAGAACCGCAACTAGAGTCTCAAGCTTATGGTTCTTCCTTATTTGTAAGCCTAGTGTAGTCCTTGCTTCTAAACCCCTCGAACAGCTGTGATCAGTATCCGAATGATAAGTCCCAGAAGAAATTTTCCGAACCGTGGCCACTGAACAGGCACGTATTCTTCGATATTCTGCCTTTTGGTACCATGTATTACAGATTTCTTCATCGCTCAAGTCATTGATATGATCAACAGTTCGAACCAACACAAATTTATTAAATTTGACTTTCCGAGGCATTTCATCGTATTGGAGTGGCAACATTTCTTTCATAAGAAACATCGTGTTTATTTCAGATGAGGAACTATTTGACCGAAGTATGGATTTCATTTCGGGATTTATTGACTCCACCTTGTGACTGTGATAATACTTGATAAAAACTTCGATGACATTTAGCATAGTAAAGATGTCAACAATGTTCTTCGCCGACGGCGACGAACATAGCACATCTGGAAGTTCTTATTCTTTGACATTTTGAAAATGCGAAGGGAGAGAAAAATATCAAGAGTCATCCAAATCTTGTATTCACGGAAAGTCATCTAATCACATCGCTCCCATCCACAAATTTAATGATCGATTCTCTGCAGAATTTCTTGAATAAAGTCGAGAAGGTAAAGAAGTTCTCATTTCATTCGTGACTTGATAGACACTAAATTCTTCAGTTATTAATTGGTCACTTGTACAACTAGTCTAATGTCTTTGATGGAAACGTGATAGCGCACTTTTCAAACATGAGAATTGAAATCGTTGAGGAATTCTAATCAGGATTTGATAGTGATGCTTTCATGTAACCTTGGGAATACAGGCAGAGATAAGCCTATCATGTTCGAATTTTAAGAAGCAATTTCTCAATTTAAATTTAAAGGTATCCAACAGAAAACGAGTATGAATGTTCTATATTTCTTAGCAAACAAAGAAAAATGCATTTATTATGTTCCACTAAACCTGCGGTGCCCTTGCAAGTGTGATAAATATCTTAATTTCAGAATCAAGAGATAAGTGTTGGAAAATAGAGTGATTCTAAAGGTTGAAAAAATCAAAGGCAACATAAAGATTTGAAACCAATCAGGCTGCTATGGCTACAAGGTACTTTGGACCATTCCTACTTCCACTACAGCGTACATTCACTGAGATGTCATGGCATATGTAAACATCTGGATGATAAACTTATCTTGAAATTATTTTCCGAGTTATAACTACCATTTCTTCATTTTTTCAAGGCTGCAAAAGTAATCTGATGATCAATAGATTTTTCTGAGACTCTTGCCGTTGATTCTTGTTCCATTTTTAATCCATGAAATCATTGCTTGCACCTGATAAACATTCCTCTTGGGAGTTTTTGTAAGCATGTCCGCTATATTACGCTTTGGCTTGACAAATTCAACTTTGATTACTTTGTTATCAATAACGCATTTGATGCCAAAAAATCTTGATTCTGTTTGTTTGGTTGTTTCATCTTTGTTTCGACTTTTCACGGGGAAATCTTTCAATTTCATTAGTATCACCATGAAAGACTTTTCAAATCAATAGTCAGCAAATAATGTCTGAAATTGCCAAATACTCCTCTTTTATTTTTGATAAGTTGATGATAATTCCAACACAATACAACTTTACTCACAAAGACTGCTGTGCTCTTTCTTTCCTTACTCTCTCAACAGAAACCATATCAGCAACACCTTCAATTTATACTCCTCTTTTTCTCAAGCTATGTCATCGTTCATTTATGAACCTACTTAACGTATTTCCTTCCTATTCAGATAGTTAGAATATAATTACTCTATTCTAAGGATTCTTTTCTTCTCACTTCATGCATTAAGTCTTCTTTCGGGAGAATGTCCGTGATGCATTTATCGTGTTTCCGATTGCGCTTTCATTAATCAAGAGATCATGAATCAGTGTCTTATACACAAAGTTCCAGCAGAACCATAAAGAAGATCCATACGAAAAAGTAAAATAACTTTCGAAAGATTTTCCCTCACTTCAGTCTCATGAAAAAATCCTACTATATTGGATGAAAAGTTCTCTTTTTAAATGGATGTAAAGGATTATATATATATGATGTGGGCTGACTCTGATTCCGGGTTTTTACCTCACCAAATAGTTCTATCTCTGAAATCTTGCTTCTTAGTCTTGCAGCTAAAATTTCTCATTTTCTTAAGACCTATCAACTTCTCAATGACTTCAATGCCAACATTTTCGCTCGTTCAAAGAAATTATTACCATCAAGCGTTATGAAATAAATCCTACATGGCAGTGACCAATATATAGATGACTTTGAATTTAGGCTCATCTTGATTCAATTACTTGGAATTCTCTTTAGAGAAAAAAAGTTCAATAATGATTCTTTCTCTCTACACCGTTTTGATCAGCATGATCAGGTCCCAATTATATGACGTTAGTGCTTCTAAACCAAGATAGAGTGCATGGTTTGTTTTTCAGGCCAATATGTCAAGTTACCAGTTCTACAGTCCATTATCAGACGATTCTATATCCTTCAAAAAATGTTAAATGTAGGTCAAGGCTTCCCCTAAAAGACTTTGTGCATCTTGGTAGGTATAAAATCATTTTTCATACATGCAAATGAGCATTATGAAAACTCAACGGATGTCAACAGACAAAGAAATGATCTTAAGAAGCTAAAAAAGCTAAGAGTTCTCAAGCACCTTTTCGTTTTGATTGCTGAACGTTTTCTTTGTAGGAGCATTCTATGGATAAACAATTATAATTAAAAGAAGACGTATTTCATCAGGCTAATATAGACATAGCACCTATATTATGAATTCCAGAGTCCAGGAAAAAGCGTTGGAAAGTATGATCAATTTATTGAGATAGTCAGGAAATTCAGAGGATTGGGAGCTTTGGTTGAAAACCCATTATGGCCAATTCAAGGTTGGAGAATGTACAGAAGGTCAAAGTCAATTAAGCTGTTAACAATTTCGACAAAATTGTTTAACGTGAACATCCATAGCATTCATGCACGTGCTGAACCATTGATTTGGGTGGGCATCGTAAAATATAAATGGTTAAAAGTGCCTTCAATAGGAGATGCCTCAATCTTTGGAAAAAATCGAATTTGATCGGATAGCAGGCTCGTTTAAAAGCAAATAATTTCTCTTCGGATGTCTAAAAATGAAGCCTAGTAAATTTAGGAAGATTAAGTTTCACCCAAAAACCATTGTTAAATGTTTTCATAAATCTAAGAAACCATCAAAAATTTCGTTTCTTCGGAATATGTCTGATCGGCTCTTTGCATAGTCCTTTAAAGAAATTGGAGAGATACCAGACTCTTTAGATGCGAAACAGTAATATTTGTATTCCTTTTGTAACTTTCCGTCACATAAGTTAATACGCTTTTGTGAACGTCCACACCGAATAGGGTGATCTTGTGGTGATGATGACGTATCTAGAGAGAGCTCTATGGCATCAAGTTGATTAAAATATGCTTTGGCGGTAGAGATCGATGTTGTGGATGTTGGTTGCCTAGAGAGATCACTAGCTCCAGAATCTATCTCCTGAACATTTCCCTCTTTCGACTTCTTGAATGAACGGCCCCTCAAGATATCCTTCTTCACAGTTTCACTCGTATTCGAACATGCGTTACGAGTTTCCAGAGACAAAAGTTGTAGGCACTCATATCCCTTCAGATCTTCGCAAATCGAACTATCTGATTTTACACAAGGACTGCAGTGCTCAAATGATAGTCCCAACTTTTCAGCGTGAGGCTGTGGTAGCCTGGAAAAAGCGCTTGAAGTAGCAGTAACTTCAACATTCGATCTGTTGCATTCTTTTCCTAATCTTGATGTCAAGTTGTTTCGTCTCACATTTCGGATGGGCGCGAGACGCTCGTCTTTAGGGAAAAAGGTTTTCAGCGCTCGACTTTCGTATGACCTTTTTCTCCTTCGCAGATTCAACAAGCTCCAATCGTCAAAAACATCCACTCTGGGCGGGGGACATGCTTTATGGCTCTCCTCTTCGATGCATTTTTCGGGACCGCTAGAAGCGATATCAAATATTGGGCGGCAATTAACATCATCCCACCGCACGACATCAACTGGAGATAGAGACCTCGAAGTTTTGCAAGGATATGGTTTTATCGTAGAGATGCCGATACTACGTTTTTTAATGAATATTTCATCTCCACCTCCATATGCTTTGGATGATCGGGGCATGATGCGAAAGCTGGAAAGGTGAAAAGAGCTGAGAGTATGATAATCTTGGATTTAAATTTATTTTTCCGTTCATTGGCATTAAAAATTTCATCATTGGTCTTGGCACATGAAAACGAAGTCGTGTCTATTTTTTTTTCACTAAGAGCTCGAATAATTGAAAACATCAAGTCTGCCTTTTTGGGTCACGAATGGAGCACCTTTTCTAGTTTACTTCTCGATTACATACAGGAATGTCAAACGAAGTATTTTTCGAGTGATTCCTGATAAGCCGAGAGGATATCAAAGCAGGTGAGGAATCTACTGTTGATGCCTTTATCTATACAACATTATTGATGACATAGAAGCAACAAAGTGATGACAACTTTTGATTGAAAATTTTGACGTTTCCTCGTGAATGAACTAGCCCAATTGGTTTTCTATCTCAACAGTGTATCGTAATAGACTTGAATCCATTGATTCGTGACTGAAAACTTCTGATCAAAATTCTTTTAGGTCACCATTGTCCAACGCAACATTTTTGTCATGGTCCAAACTCTGGATAGCCAGGCTATTATGGATGGAGTCCGAGTTTTTCGAGATGATTATCATGTGAATCATCGCGACGTCCTCATAGGCGATCTCACGAATACGCGGCTTGCTAATCGACTGATGTCTGATTTTGTCACCCTATATCATCAGTTAAATTTTCTTAAGGAAGATAATTTAGAAGAAGCATGTCAAAAAGTTGTAAGCATCTTTCAGGATGGCATCAGAAATACATGCTTCCTAGGGGGAAGAGGTCACTTCACCAAGATGGTGAACTTTAACCCCATTCGAGCTACACAGCATGAATCGAGAGAATTTGTGCTCTCCATGCTATCGGCTGAGATGACAAAAACAATCGAAAAGGAATCAAAAGATATTAAAATGCTTCTCTTTGATCGCCAAGATGATTTCTTGCGATCAAAGCATGGCGAAATTGAAGACAAAAAAATTAAGTGCTCAAGAAAATGCGACAATTTAAATCCGATGGATGAATATTCAGAAACTAAGCAAGGGTTTCGTCATTTACTACAACTTATTGAGAATCATATTGAGAGCGAGACGGTTAATTTATCAGCACCTTCGTTGACACGAGTCAAGATGGCCTTGACTATACTTTGCAAAACCACGACGCTTATGCCTGAAAAATCAAATGGGTTAAGTTCCTACCAAAGGCATAACATGGATTTTCCAACGTCGCTTAACAATTTAGAAGTAGCTGAGTACATCCTTTGTTCCATTTTTGATGCTCTATTAATGAAGACCAGTCGTTGCTCTGCTATTGACAATGCAAGAGTATCAATGCCCCTGTCTACAAAGTTAGAGCAAAAACCTGAATGCACCGACTTTTCAAGGCCATCAGAGACTCCTGTCTCTGACCCGACGGAATTTGACGTTTTGTTTGGAAGAGGTGGCATGACAAATAGTCATCCCGGCAATAAACGATTTCGCGATATCATTTCTTTGCACAGACCTGATTACGTTCGAGCGATCAAAATTGAAAAGCCCAACGTGGCTAGACGAATAGTTGCAGCTATCAGAGGTGGTGACCCTCCGGGAAGGTTCATGAAACGTAATCCTGCAGATATGATGTGGTATGATGTTGGAAATCGGCATGCCACAGAAAAGACATCACAAGCACTTAGAGAAAAATCCCAGGCAGAAAAAAAAGCCTTCTCCCCAAATGTATCGGAGGGCGATGTTCGAAAATTGCTTTTGAAACAGGCTCTTACTGAAGCCAGGGCTACTCATCTTCGTCTTTCGAAAGAGGGTGGCGAACATCTTGGAAAAGACTTAGATCCTCAGACGTTCACGCTTCTGGAACGTCCAGTAACATTTGACAATTGCATCAAAGAAGGGTACGTACGCTATGATAGAGTAAAAAAAGAAGAAGAAATGGAAAGTTTTCCTTGTAACGAGCACGGCGTATCACGCAATGACTATGCAAAAGAAAGTTTGACAAAGGTAAATTCATTGAATATTCCAAGGACTGCGCCTCCAAATATAGGTGAAACAGACAAGGAGGGAAATGTAGTTGTCACTGATAGTGATATTCTCTGTGGTCGTGGTGGTCTTACTAATCATCACAAAGGTAACAAGCGATTTCGAGATGTTGTGGCGCTTCATAGACCTGATTACGTTCGAGCGACGAAGGTCCAAAAGCCAGCAGTTGCCAAAATGATAGTAAAGGCCATTAGAAATAGTGAACCACCGGGTAGATTTCTTAAGAAAGACAGCAAAACTGGAAAATGGATAGATATAGGAGATAGACGTGCCGCAGAAAAGGCAAGTCAAGCATTGCGCGAAAAACCGCTTCAAGAACGTAACAAGTTTCGAACAAGGCCTGGCGATGTAGATGGTGATTTGTCAACGGAAAATGAAACGATGAAAAACGAATGCTCGGCTCGGGAAACTTTATCGGAACTGAAAAGAGAGGCGGAGCCAGAGAGACTGTCCAATTTCATTGAAATGGAAATTCTTTAAGCATTCACATGCTTTTAGTCGTTAGTAATTCTTTTTGTCCATGTTAAGTGTTTCTGAGAATTTAAATGTTAAGATTGGTAAATTAATTTTGAAAGCATTTCGCGCTATTATTTATCTCGTTCTTTCTTCATGCAGTGAGCAAATTTGGTTAGGCACCTATTTTGAGGGGGTTTCCGCAGAAATAAATTCTAGTGCTCATGTTTCAAGTCTTGATGGAATTCCAGTGGCCGTTGCCGGCTTCCCATTCCCATTAATGATTGATTGGATGTGACCATAATTATCAAGCTTCACGGTGAAAGGCTTCACAACTACTATATCTTTCATTTCCGGATGTTTGATTGCAGTCTGAACTGGACAAATTTCATTACGAAAATTAGAGTATACTCCAGGGGCAACCAACAAATGTGATGTCACCGTTTCTTCCACAAGATAACCAGTGTATCCTTTTTGTCCAAATGAATAATGACTAACATCATAAGGTAGCTCACATTGATAAAAATAAGTTTGTCCTCGTTCTCCATTCCATAGCACCTGGTGCTCATTCATATGTTCAACTGCAAGACCATACATGCATATGTCGTCTCCATTCAGATGAATTCCATTCTTAACTTTGTATTCTGTCTCTTCAGTTTGATGGTATTTCGGAATGGGTAGATAGTTTGGAGCTTCACCACTTAATAGTTTAGCATGATCTGCTCGCCAAAGCCAAATATTATCACCAATTACATGGCCAGAATGAATTCTCATAATAACGTCAAGAAAGTATCGATTACGATCACCCTCTGTGTCACCTCCAACACGACAAAAAATATCAAACAAGCCACCAGGATTATTTGCATCGCCACTATCATTCTCGCTCTCTGAGCCCCATTCAAGAAGCGACGTTACGCTAACAGAATTTCCGATTCGCATGGACGCTTCCAACATTATTCCGGCAATACGTACGCCTCCGAGTTTTGGAAGTACGCTAATGCAAGGCGAACCATCGGGGGGTGCGACAAGCGTGGCAAATCCTAACCCAAGTAAAACTTGATTGGGGTAAAGCATTCTCAATGTTTTATCAAGATGAAAAATTCCGGGAGCAAGTATCACATCTTTTCCTGATTCCAAAGCATCTTGAATCTGAATGTTGACAACTGGATTATCTGGATCAGCAACAAACACTCGCGAGAAATCTCGAACGACCTCATTTGCGCTATCAAAATTGCATCCGCACTGATGCGTAGTTTCACGACTAGCTAAAGGAACCCTCAATTCGTATTGAATTCCATCTTCTTTTAGTATGATGTAAGGTTTTTCAATACGGACAGGAGTTCTCGGGATTTCTGTAGTCACAGCTTCCATGAAGTTACCTTGGTTGGAACCTTCACCTAGATCGACGCAACCGAGAATAACCAAACTCCAAGCGCCCCCGCAGTATCCTTTTCCAAAGCTACAATTACGGCTCAGCCATTGCTGCTGACTCCCGAAGAAGGTTGTCCCATCTACCTGGCAATTAGCCATGAAGCCTCCACTTGCATAAGCGGGTCCATCCGAGAGATAGAGGTTAGATTTTACGTGCACGCGACGAAGAGGTGCTGCCTGACTCACAGCCCACAACAAGTCGTGCGTGCAAAAGTTTTCGGCACCTCTCCAAAAGGTATCTAAGCTGCTTCCGTGCTCATTCAATTGCTTGTTCAGAGCAGGTACGTGAGGACCAGAAGAAAAGAAAACTTGGTCGGGACTATTTCCAAGGCCAATGACTTGAACATAGTATCCAACTTCAAAGTGGATGTTCTTGTAAATGCCAGGTGCGAACAGGAAAGCAAGTCGTCGCTTTGAAAAATGTTGATCACCAGTGTAACATTTGGACACATCATCCCAAGTATCTTCTGATTCCTTCAGAATTTCAGAACCTTGTAGCATGTCATCTGTGTCCTTGATAAGCTTGACAGATTTGGGCCAGATTGGTGGATTTGGTTCGACTTTCCACATTTCTAATGAAATTGATTTGTGTCCTAATCACTCAATGAAAGTCATGCTCGTGTTATTGATTCGTGATTGTTTTCATAAATACGACTGGATTATGAAAATCAACATGGCTCAGTTCCTTGTTAAAGAAGCGTTTTTCTTCTGGCTAGATTCGATTTTCGAATAATTGGATTAAACTCTTTCTTGCTTTCCATGAACTTTTTCGAATTATTTTCAAAAGTTATCAAATTTTTATGACGAGAGTATTTGCAACCACCAATGTGAAAAACATTCAATCGAATTAATCGTTTGGTAAATTCCAAACCTGAAAGTCAATTCAAAACGGGCGCGGAAACTGCTTAGCTCAATCTCAGTATCAAGAACCTGTGTGTAAAGGGGACTCCGAATCCGATTTTGACACTTTTGAATAAAAATATTGTGATGACAGAGCCCAATGAACAATATGACGACAACTATTCATTTCTTGTGAATGTTGCACTTGCCCCTTATGAGAAAAAGGACTTAACTCCCAAGGAAGCTATACTATACAATCACAGCGTTCGTTTCCAAGCTGTGATTTGCAAGAACGGTGGGTATGGAACTGTTGCTCATGCAGCTCGAAAATTAGTTGAAGACGCACCATCAAATGTTTTTCTAGCTCCCATTCTGAACCGTGAACTGGAAGAAAGCACGATAGCCACAGCGGCTGTTGAACTCATCTATGGTGATGGCTATCGCACTATGTGCCAACGCAAAGGTGGTCCTGAACTAAAGACTTACAGGCAGATTGGAGTGCACATCTCCATTGGGTTTGAGGATGAACCCTTTGACAAAGATATGCCCATTTTGATGCCTGATGATGACTTTTGGCATCATGTCATGAACGTATATGACCCTTATAACGGTAGAGGTATCCCAACAGTGTATATTCACACCAGTCCTGAAGTCATGTTTTTGCATCCTATAAAAACTGAGCGTCAATCCTCTATCTACCTCTCCATCGTGAACAAACGAGGATTTTGGACTGGACTCATTTATGATGGAGTCAGAGCTGGATATCCAGTGGATCTACCGAAAACTGTCACGCGTAAGCGAAAACCTATTGAGGATTCGTCTCAGGATGCTGGTCCAGAGAAGAAAAAAGTCAAACCAGGTGAGTGAAGTTCATTCCAAGATATGGTTAAGGCACAGGGAAGAAATTCTCATGCTTTTATTGTTGTTTCAGATGCAAATACGGAAGCCACTGAAGAAGAGGCAGAGGTAGATGCAATCGCTGAGAGCGCAAAACCCAAATCGCCCCATAAATCAAAAGAGAAATCTAAAAAGCCTGAAAAGGAGAGTAAGTACTCAAGATCTATTAAACATGTGGTATGTCCGATATTCTCATTCTTAGTGATTTACAGCAGTAACTCAAAAGAGTGATGAGGGATCTGAAAAAGATTCTAAACTTAAGAAAAAGGTAACTAGTAGTAAGAAAAAAGCTTTAAAGAAGGTTAAGAAAGAAGATGTGGATTCTGATGATGGTGATAGCAGCAGTGATAGCAATGAATCGGTTGACAGAAAAGAAAAGAAGAAGGCAAAACGCAAATCCCTCAGTAAAGTTCCAAAGTCCAGCACCAAAGAGAAGAAGTAAAAGAAGGACTCTGTCAAGTTATCCTTGATTGAATTTATGTGACGTCAATCTCTTTATCAGCCGTTTCAGGGGGGACAAAGATTGCCTAGGGAGTTACCATTTAACTGCGATATTTAGTTTTCATTTTATGGAAAAAAAATCATTTGTTTATCTTATTCGTATTATTCTATACCCCACATTTCTACCACACGCGTAAACATTTAAGCTGATTTCACCACCAAGGGGCCGAAGAAAACTGATCATACTTCAAATGGCCCGTGTAAATTGTAGGACAATTAGAGTCAAACGTTCTGAGAAAATGTTATGAAAAACCTAGGAAAGTTGACAGATGAAGGGGGGAAGGCAGAATGGCGAAATGAATTCTCTTATATTGGATTACTATTTGGATGAAGACTTCATTGTATAACTTCCTTTGAACCTCAAATTGCTCAGAAAAGAATAAAGAGCATCATAGGAAAAGTGCTTGGATTGAATGTTTTTATCATTCCTTGGAAGTCTTAAAAATAAGTATTTAAGTGTATTGCATTATGGGAAGGCGCCGAAACTTATCCAAAAGGACATAGTACCTATCAGTATTTTTGGGGGTTTTCACCTACCCTGTGCATCAACTAGAAAATGAGATATTCCTTAAATTGAATTGTCATCCTCCTTTACCTAGATCTTCATTGCGATGGAACGGGCAACAAGATATTCACCGAATCTACTGAATTCATGTCGGGACTACAAATATTCAGATTTTTGATGCACGGCTCTTACATCCAACATGCATTACAGGGTAAAAAATATTTGGAGGGTGTATCCTGTTTCTTATGATCATTCGTCTCTACGAGGATATAAGTAAAAATGACGTCATGTTATTTGACTGTTGACGTAGATGCTATTTCCACTAGTGAAGTTAACCATGTGTACCAAACACAAGGACAAATGGATTTTTTTTCATCTGGTGATCCAGCCTTTTTTCCCCTCTAAGTCAAGGGATCATATCATATCTTTCAAAATGTCCATTTCTAATTCGTTTGCGTTTGAGTTGTTTGGTGGAATCACGTTGATGCGTGTCTCAATTATCAAAGATATATAATTGAACTCAAGCAAATTTTTCCCACCAGAAGTAGGAAATTCTCACCAACTCACTTGATGCTTTGGAAATATCAAGATAACCTATAATCGACATCTTGGTAGTAAGAGTACACCGAATACTTTAGTTTCAGATGAGATCGTCATCTACACCACTAAAAAAGTTTCACATCCGATCTGGCCGGTGCTACCTCTTAACCCTTGTGTGTTTTGTTAGTACAGTAATAGTCGAGAAAGGGATCGAGTACGTGTACAGAGTTTACGAGTTTAAAGAGCGAGCGACTAAAATCAATAGGGATATAGCTAATTCGAACGGTGCTTTCATCCTT
>CAAAJI010000006.1:245570-328448 GCA_900642245.1 Fragilaria radians | reverse complement strand
AGCAACAACAATTACTTCTGCAACAACAATTACTTCTACAACAACAGCGCAAGAGAAAGCTAAAATATGTCTTTAAACTTTAGTTTTAACAGAAAAAATGAAACTACTACCTTTACACCTTCCCAATGCCAATGCTAAATCAATGGTATAATTTACTTTAAGTTCTGTGATGTTGAATGCAATTGGAGATACCAATGGCATGTTAGGTCAAGTAGAAAACTTGAATATTTTGTCATGCATCAGATTGTATGACCTGCAAATTTTAAGTTTACAAATAACAATCATAAAAATCTTTGTCATAACTATTGCTGGAAATGTAAAAATTCAAAGATAGATTCTCTTTCCGCTTGGCAGCGTAAGCACCAACTACTAGTCCTACTAATAAAAAAGTTTCACGTCCAGTCTAGCCGTCATCCGATTTGTGAATTAAATTTAGCCGAACTCATTCCACTAACCCCTAACCTTTCTGTGCTGTAAAATGGCTTTGCTACTTGCATACTCGAGTAAGGGATCGAGTACGAGTACGGGCTAGACTGCCGTGCAAATGCTACCAAATTTTGCATTGTGGTGCATAGAGAAGAGCTTTTAACAGTGATATTAGACTGCAATTAAAACAGATTTGCTCTGAACATTAAGAGGATTAAAAACTGCATTCCTTTGAAAATCAAGCAAAGATATTTCATTTCTATAGTGGGTAACTTCAATATTCAATAAACGACGTACATTGTCACTGCTTTCAACAGTATTTATCAAATGGATCAAAAGTATTGTTGCAATTTTGGGTTGAATGTTAGTTTGCTTCATTTGTCTTGAATCTCATACAAGTTGATAATATATAGAACTGAAGCAAACAGAATATCGATACTGACTTCCCAACAGAAACAACATTACTTTGAATTTGACAGTGTAGACTCTCCAACAACAGCAACAATATTACTTTGAATTGACAGCTTAGACTCTCCAACAACAACAACATTATTTTGATGTTCTAAAAGACCAGCAGTAATGGCTGATACAATAATGATGGCATAATCATGATGGTCCAAAGAGTGCCAACATCTATCCTTATACTTTTCAAGACAATGTTGCTTATCATTGGTATGTTTGACGAAGTCACAGAGATAGTACTTGTACTATGATTTGAAAATTCTGAGTCAACAAAAACCATTATAATAAAGTTAATGGCTTAATTATTACTGTACATTTAAAGCTGGAAAAGAAAAGAGATTACCAAAACTAATTGTTGCATACTGTTCTTGCATTAAATTATCATAGCTGCGTGGCAAAGCAAGCACCAACTACTAGTCCTACTACTAAAAAAGTTTCACATCCGATCTGGCCGGTGCTACCCCCTTAGCCCTTGTGCGTTTTGTCAGTATAGTAATACTCGAGAAAGTGATCGAGTACGAGTACAGGGTTAAAAGAATGAGTAACTAAAATCAATAGGGATACAGATACTTCAAACGGTACTTGATTTAAATATTGGGTAGTAAAATAGTGCTTTCATTCAGAATTATAAACTAAAATGTTGCCGAGACTTTCAGTTGTAAACTGTAGAATATTTAACGCAACTGTCACTGAAACGCCACTGAAATGTGGATAGATCTAATTGCATTATTAATCTACAGCTAAATGAAATTCTTTCAAAACAATGAAAAAACAAATAACACTTATAGCTTTGATAGAAAAAAGAAATTACTACCCTTACACCTTCCAATGCCAATGCTGAATCAATGGTATAATTTGCTTTAAGTCTGTGATGTTGAATCCAACTGTAGACTCCATTTACATGTTAGATCAGGTAATAAAACATAAATGTTGTGTCGTTCATCATATTGTATGATGTGCAAATTCTAGGTTCACAAATAGCACCCTTAAAAATATTTGCCATCATTATTTGCAGGAAATGTAGGAATTCAAAGATACATTCTCTTTTGTATAATAATTATCTCTGCGGAGCAAAGCAAGCACCAACTACTAGTGATTTAAAGATAAAGTTATAGAGTTAGTGTGAACCAAGTATCAGATTCGATTATTTCGAGAGTGAGTGAGACCCAGTTTTTGCCCCTCTTTTGTTTTAAAGGCCACATGGAATGCCAACCAAAAGCATTCAGTATCTTGTGTATACCGAATAATGCCAATCTAATGATATATGTATATATTACATCTGTCTTGGAAGTGCTCATCGTATTTCATTATCAAAGTAGTGATTAAAAAGATCATAATACTACATTGGACAATGGAGCCAAGTAAAACGCGTTTCTCTCTGTTCCCTTACCCTGTCTGTTTGTCAAAATTTTGATTAGCCTAATCTGGTTGTATTTGGTCATTTAGGCCTCAACGGAATCGATACTAGTATCACACCTGCCATTCCCAAAAACATTATTTTCCTGAAGCCATTCAATAGTCACCAGGATTCTTCGGGGATGGAAGGTTTTTTAACCTAAAATGTGAGTTTTTTAAGGATTCACAAGAGTTTGATTGAAGAAGACATCTTTTGGTTTGTTGTAAATACTGATGCGGCTCTTACAAATGCGACATTAAATATTAAGGATAGTTAATATGTTCTGTAATGGTTGGATGCGATGTCCATATAGCCAGAAATATCGATACACAAAGAATCAAACGTTAACACTTACACTCCCATCTCAGTAGAGAGCCATACAGAGACGGTTTGCGAAATAGTCTGTCTGGTATTCGCATGTAACGATAAGCAATACATCTATCTAGGATTTTATAGAAATTTACAGTCCAAGAATGCCCACTCTTGCATCTGTAAGCTAGGAGCTTCTGCACCTTATTTGGTAACAATAGCTTCCCACTTTATGTCCAGGTTAGGGGGAAACCTTTGCTTGATTGTATCATACCATAATCCTCCGAATGAAGTTGAGGATACTTCAACTTACCATACCTGTAATGTAAGAAAGGTTTAGTTCCTTTTGCAGTAAAGCCCACGCATCACAAAGTGACAGGTGTCCAAATATGCATTTCTCATGTGGAGATTGTCGATTTGAGGGATCGCCTATGCCACAAGACATTAATAAAATGATAATAACTTATGAAAAGGTTTACTTAAGCCATCACCATTTATCTGCCAATAATTATTTCGTAGGCCATGATTGTGTAACAACAGTGGAGATGTTCAATTTTGCAAGTACAGAAATTATTTTTTTATGATTCTTGCATTTCTATTTTGTAAACAGTAAGGTTTAGCTGGCAATTTGTATTCCCATTTCTACTTTGAGATATAGTGGAATGCAATTTTCGCTCGTACGTAATTCTCGAAGGTGACATTTTAAGGAAACTGTCCTAACTATATCAAAAATAAGATTCAATTACATTATTGCTGTCAAGGTTTAGCTTTGTTCTTTTAACATATAGTACAAATACATCGCAATACAATCAAGGTAAAAAGAGAAATCAGGAAAAAGCGACACACCAGTGAAAAATGAATTGTTTCCAATAAGAAACTGGTCTCCATTTTTGAATGACAAGTAAAAATGTAGCATTTCCTGAATAAGGTCATGCTATACTCTACCATATACACATTGACAAAAGCAGCCATATGTTAAACCTAAACCACATATTTTTTGTAGCTCATGCGACATGGTGGAAAGGTTTCAATTTGGAAAATGAGATAACTTTCACTGTAGACGAAGGAAAGCAGGCAGTTTGGACATTGAGATCAGCTAATGTAGAGTTCAGGACACAATCAAGACACTGAAACATTAAATTTCGGAATGCGAGCCAAAAGAACGTGAAGCACAACATTTTTATTTATAAATTGCACTACGGCCGTAGTGTATGATTTTGTGGAAGCCTTTCTTGCTTAAGGTATGAGAGAAAAGTCAGGTGAAAACGGGAGTCCTTGATTATTTTGGTCCCTAGAAGAAGAATTGGAATGTATGTTACCCTTTAGAATTTAGAGGTTTTGACGCCTAGATATGAGAAATGAGGCAAATCAATTAAATTAGCTCATTTCCATGAAAGTCATATGAATATAGGAGGCAGGCAGTTGTGCGAATGAAAAATAAATATTTGGAAATCCATATTGATGCTCAAAGCCCCGTATAGAGAAATGAAGTGAGGCTATACTCTTGTTTTGTTGGGTGGTGGAGGGAAATCAATCCCTGGTTGTGAGGAATGTTGATGTGTACCTTTATCACAGGGGAAACAAAATTCCGTCAAACGGAATTCGATCAAGAGGGGGGTTGCAAAACGTCAATATTACATGCAATACAATACAAAGAAGATCCTGTTTGCTTGATGCTAAAGAATCCACCAAAACGTCTTTCATCTTGGTGTATGCTTTACCTTGTATGCCTAACAACTGCAACTAAAGGCTTAGTTCGAGCATATCCTTACTTCCTTCCGACTGGTCGTCGCCTCTCAGCAGCAACTGCATTGTATTCAGAATCTAGAAAGACTGGTTGGTTGCACAATTCTTCTTCCAATCAACCGAAGGAAAGACCAGCATCAGCCTCGCCACCACAGCCTGTTATAGCAGCAGAGGGAAAATCGGAACCTCGTACTGGCTGGTTGCATAATACTTTCCCCAGAGAAGAAGCCAGAAGCCAGCAACGAACGACCACTACATTCGCACAGCAATTGTTAGAACAAGCCAAAATGAAACAAGAGCGTAATCATAGAATCATAGGCCCCCCAGCATTTCATACTGGTTCAAACAATCGGGTTATTGCTGTGACAGAGCATAAAATATCGGTCCCTATTTATCGAAATAAGAAAAAGGAATTGTTGTCACCACAACTGATGGATTTATTCTTCACAATGGTTGAAATTCGTAAGGATACTGATATCTCTTGGTGGTCTTCCTTATCTCAAATGACTCCAACCCAACGGGCTAATTCGTATGTTAAAAAAAGTTCCCTAACGACAGCTGATGGTATCTTACTTTACTTACAAGGCGGTCCTGGATTTGGTGCACCTGTTCCTGTCGTTGGACTCTCCCTTGAAAACAGTTGGGCGACATCTGCCCTGAATCACTTTACACATATCGTCTTGATGGATCAACGTGGCACTGGAAGATCTACCGCGATAACGAAACAGCGCTTAGAAAAGTTATTCCCAAATTTATTCTTGTTGGATGATAGTGACGAGCGAGAACCCTTGACGGATATCGATTCTTTCATGATGAACGTTGATGAAGATGACGGTAATGATGATCGCAAGGAAATTCAAGACAAATACGTTCAGATCAAGTCGGCTCTAAAGGATGCAACTGACTTTATGGCTGAATTTCGTGCGGATAACATTGTTCGTGATGCTGAAGACATCAAACAAGTCTTGCTAACGGAATCCAAGAATTCAAAGCGTCAGGATGACGATGACGGAAATGTTGCCGTCGTCAGTGAAACCGTCCAGCCTTGTCCGTATGGTGGAGTCCTTGGTCAGTCCTACGGAGGGTTTTGTATCATGACATATCTTTCCCAGATTCCTCATCCTCCACGAATTTGCTTACTCACGGGAGGAATCGCGCCTATGCTGACACCCATTTATCAAGTTTACGATTCTACCTGGAATCGTGTGAGGGAGCGGAATCTAAAATATTATGACATGTATCCTGGCGATGTGGCAGTAATCAAAACGATTGTCAAGGCACTACTGGAGAATCCTCCCATACTACCATCGGGATCCAAGTTGACAGCACGTCGTTTTCTTCAAATTGGAATAAGTCTTGGTGGCTCCCCATCATCTTTCGCGAGTCTGCATCGCTTAGTCAATAACGCTTTTCTTGAACCTGATGTCGATACTACTTTCAATCGGGCCTTTCTCAAGGCTATGGATTCCGAGCAATCCTTTGATGACCATCCTATTTACTTTTTAATGCACGAAAGTATTTACGCAGATCATAGTGGTGGCACAAGTCCGTCAACTTCTACCGATTGGGCTGCTCATAGGGCCTACAAGGATCGCGTGAAGACTCCTTCTGAGTGGAATTATGAGCTAACTTCATCTCTAAACTCAGACACTCGACCTACCTTGATGTTTGGTGAAATGGTTTTCCCATGGATGGCACATGGAGATTATAAAGAATTAAGTGGATTGGGTATGAGGCTACTATCAGAATCCCTAGCGAAAAAATCTGATTGGGGACAGCTCTATGATAAAAACAACATGAGACGTGCCCTGAATGATGGTTCTATATCCAGAGCTGCTGCTGCTGTGTACTATGATGATATGTACGTTGACTTTGATGCGTCTATGTTAGTTGCGAAACGAGGTGGACCTTTAGAAAAATGTAAAGTCTGGGTAACGAACGAATACCAGCATTCAGGACTTCGTGATAATGGAGCCGAAATTTTTAATAAATTGTACGGCATGGCAGTTGGAAGTATTCGTACTCCAAGTTAACGTGCTGGCGTACTTTAGAACTCGCATTTATTATTTCAAGGAATAGTAGCGATATAGACTCGATTGTGTAGTGAGGTTAAACTTTATTCTTTCACCTTTCATCTTTTCCACGCGCATCGTTGGAGTCACCGGCTTTTGTACCAGCATCATCTATAACAACTTTTTCTTCGGGTATGTCAATCCATGGAATCCATCGTTTTCCTTTATCTTTCAGTTTGTCACGTTTTCGTCTAGGTGGAGGAGCATCATATGCCTTATCGACAGCAGTCTTTGTGGATCCAAATATAATTTCTTCCACTCGGTGCCAACATCGGTGGTGTCCCATAACAACTTCCCAGCCTTTTTTGGCTACGGACAGGCGCTCTTTTTGGTTTTTTGGGTCCAGAAAGTAAAGAAGTAAGCGTCGGAGTGACGCCATATCATCATAGAAAACAATATTCTTGAGATGAACGAGCCCACTTGGTAGAGCTATCATCCGATCTGAAAATACCAGAGCTCCGCTGGCTAATGATTCCATTAATCGATAATGATCCTCCCATTCATCCCGCTGTGCGATTACAATTACTTTGGTTTGTAGCATTTCTTGGATATATCTTCCATATACCACAGATGTTGCCCCGGTCATTAAATCGGGTTCGCCAAAAAATCTGACTAAAGTGCGGATGCTATGACCTGCAATTTTATCTTCTTGGAGGGATTGTACAGTTTCCGAAACTTGACGTCGTAAGTTTCCATAATGTGCGGGATCTTCCTTATTGCCAAAGAATACAACATCATTGGGACGATTGGCATCCACAGGTCGAAGTTTTCGCAAATGCCGATCGCGTCGTTGGGTCTCTATTAGACGCATCACTTCTGTCACCACGGCCTCTCGAACTGGATATGGTGAGTGGAGTAGATTGCCATTTGTCAAGAAGGGTCCTTGTCGTCCAGGATTCGGCAAGAGTGTTCCCATCTGAACCCAATTTTTGTCTGAATCCCAAAGCCTTCCGCGAACAATACTCCTTTGTGCAATACGAATATGAATACTTTTAGCACGATTAATCAACTTAACGATGTTGGGACATTGAAGTGTTTGCCAACTTCCACTGTAGTCAACCCAAAGGAGACGAGTATTTAATCGTTTCTTTTTAGTTAGATCCAAGGCATACAATATTAGGCGCTTTATTGAATGACAGTCATGTTCAATTCCCACCAAATCGACCATCCATATGCAAGGTACAAGATCGTCTCGGTCAGTATGAACACTGGCTTCTCCTAGGACGCCTTGAGGTTTCAGCAGAGAGACATGGATCAATTTAAGATAAAGAGATCGTTCAATTCCTTCTAAAAGAAATTTGGTGGTTGCTGCATCTGCGGATCCCGTCCAGAAATGTATTTGGACGGGTCTTTTTGACGATGGCTTAAAGTCATGTAGAGGAAGGACAGGATCCATCGAAGGGAGATATCCTTTCAAAAGCTCTTCCATCTCCTCCTTACTTCTTGCACGATATTCAGTTGATTTTGCAACTGGATATTCCTGCCATGTCAAAGGAACGGAATATAGGGATGCTTCCATTTCCATATCTTTCTCTACGACACCATCAGATTCTTCATCCATTATATTTTCCATAACTTCTTGGTTGTTATAAAAGCGACGAAGTGATAGAAATGCAACAATCGATATTAAAAAGGAAAGGCGACGGTTCATTCCATGTCGCCGTTCGGGATGTCCTTGGGAATTACTTCCGCTTCCTTTTGATATGGCTGTCATTGTTGGGATGAAAAAACTAATATTGGAAATTTCAAGGGGTCGCGTTTGGATTATTCGGAGAGGAGGAAGGAAATACGCTGCATCATTCGGATTTTTTCGGTATAGCGGTGATTTTAACCCTTTGAGGACCGGCCCATGAAGTCTGATATATTAGAGTTCATGATTATGAATTAGAGGCGTTCATTCATAAATATCAGATATAATGGAAAACATCCATAAACTTAATAACGATAACAATGATATCTGCGTGAACGAATGCAATGGAAGTACTGTCGTGACATTAGACAATTATTACGAAGGTGTTGAAGATGATTTTGAGTTTACGTATGTCGATGGGGAAGAGAAAAGCAGTATTACATTGCAAAATGAGTATATTCAAGAACTATTGCAGCATACAAAACTAGAGATTTTGCAGAAGGATAAAGTAACAAGAGCGTATACATCAAAGAAGGAAGTTGGTTTATTTCATCTATTTCTTACAAAAGCATTTTTTGAAAGTTTGCGCACATGGATAAACACTTGCCTTGAAGAAAGGGAAAAAAGGAAATTTCTGCATCAACATTTTTGGCGTGCGTTGGATTGGAAATGTCAATGTCAATTTTCCAGGTGAACAAGATATCTGACTATTGGAACAGCAAGAAATTTTTGGGAAATGCAGATATTCCAGCGTCATGTCTCAAAATGATTTCAAGGATGCTAGAGGTGCTCTAAAATGCTATCCTGCATATGATGTTGCAGTTGCATTAGCCGATCCCCTTTGGCATTCCAAAAATATGCTGAATCATTTTATGAAAAACTGTTCTTCTATTGCTGTACCATGTGGTGTTACGTCTTTTGATGAAATTCAAATCCGGTGCAAAGTGCAAACTTTGGCCCAAACCTTCACGAGGCACAAGCCTATTCAATATGGGCTAAGTTTCTATGCACTTGTTAGCTGGCTTGAACCGTATTTATTTGGTATATTTTACAACCATTTGAGAAATTCAAGCAGTGTTCATCCTGCAGATGCATCTGTGCAGTGTTCCGTGATCTTCGGGATTTTTTGAAGTACAAGCTTGTAAGGGATATGGTCAAACCTTCATCTGCATCTGCATTGTGGTCTTCAATTTGCCCAACAAACAAAAGGAAGAAAGACCGTCATGGAAAGAGGTTAGTTGTTATGGATAACTATCATACCAGGCACTTTCTTGCAGAACAAACAAAATCTTTCAGCAATGGTGAGATTAGAATCCTTGGGACCGTAAAATTGCTGAATATAGATGGAAGTAGTAAAGCAACAATTGAAACTGCCAAAGGTGATAAAGCAACAATTGAAACTGCCAAAGGTGATAAAGTAACAATTGAAACTGCCAAAGCTGAAATAAAGGATGCCAAAAAAGGCTTATAGCATTTGACTCTCAAGTTTTCAATAAAGATGGAAGCGTAGCCCAGAATGAAGGATACATTGTGTTCAAGGACCAAGGAGTTGTAGTGCTTTACACCAATGATTTGGCCTCAACTCCAATTGAGCTTATAAGCAGCCCAAACAATACCTCCATTGAATGTGTGCAAGGACTTGTGCCATTGCATTGATGGATTGGAAACAAAGCAATGCATAGAACTGATATCTATCTTTCTTCAATTGTTACATATAATATCTTTATGAATGGTGTTGAAAGGTGTTGATCAATTTGACCAATACAGATCAACAAATCCATCAGTATGAAGAGAATTGTGTCCTCATGAGCATTTTCACATTTTGTTGAATGCCATTGTGCAAAACATGTGCAATTCAAAAAACTGTGATTTCAGAGAATTCAAATCAGTCACAGCTGAACAGCTAGTTCGTCCATCTTTCATTTAACTCAATTAAAATGATTTCAAAAAGAAGCATGTGAGTGTAATCTTTGTTCTGATAATAGGTAATGTTTCAAAATATATTGAGCGCCGTATTTATTTTGGGATCCTAATGGCTGTTGAAACCAATTCTTATCAAATTTCATTTATCTGAGAATAATCTGTGTGCTCCAATATATTGTTTCCTAGACTAAGGTCTATCATGATTCATGAAAAATTATTCATGTGATTTGGATTCTTTCAATTCTCGATTTAATTTACGTGATGAAACCAGCAACGTTGTACGCATATTTGGGTATGTCATTAAGAAGCTAACTCATGAAATAGCATTTCCTGTCCACCTGGAGTGACCATGTTGGAGTAATACTCATTTCAAAAGTAGTTCCAATTTAAAAATGGAAGATAGACTGTATTCAGCCTTTGAACGCACCATCTTATTCACAAATTTATCACTAGTACATCATCCGAGATTTTATAAGCCCCAAACCTAAAATGACGTATATTGGTTACTGGAAAAGGCGGTAGACAGTAGATGATGGAAGAAATCACGTATCCTCGCTAGTATGTATGCCATATTTTCATCCAACACCATCCAAACATATTCTTTTCATTTTTTCTGCTTTGGCGAATCTCTGGAATCTGATTTATTCTTTACCATGATAATTCATAGAATTTTGATCGTATTTACAGGAGTCTATGCATTCCTTTCGACACCAGTACAGGGACTACTTCCGTCGACCTCGATGCTTGTTAAGAACACAAGGTTGACTTCTCTATTCGCAGGTATGGGAATGGGAGTTGCTAACAAGAAGAAAAAATCTAGCAGTGGACCTAAGACTGCAAGCAGCGACAAGAAAAAATCTAGTCCCTTTGATGCAGCAGCCGCACTTCTAAAATTGGAAAAAAAATATGGGGAGATTTCATCAAAGGCTGCGAAAGTTATGCATCAAAGTGATGCCGACGATGCTAACTTCGACGATGATCTTATGCTCACTGAATTCATCGTTGCGGCACGATCGTCGCGATCGTCCACTTCATCAGCAGATTTGAAAGCAGTTGCTGATTGGATTCCTGTCGCTCAATTGGCAATCGCAAGGAAGATGACAGACATGGAAACTAGTCAAGGTGTCAAGGACCCAGTAGTTCAAGCGGCTGTTTCTTACTACTGTCGAGAGATTTCACAAGCAGCCATATTTGGCTCTCCTAAATTTAGAGCGGTACCGAGACAAGACATGTTGTACAGCGTAGAGGCTGTTGATTCCTTTCATAAGTTTGTGTCGGATGCAATTAATGGTAAACAAAATGGAATGGCTGATTCAATGACCAAGGCAGAGGCTAGAAAGATTTTGAATCTGGAGGAAGGCGCGACTTACGATAAGTCTGATATCAAGCAATCTTATCGTAAGCTTTCGTTTTCATTACATCCTGATCGATTCGTTGGAATAGAGCGTACAGATGAAGAAATTCAAAAGGCCAATGATGACTTTGCCAAAGTGAAAATGGCATTCGACACACTATCGTCAGGAATAAACAATGTTCATGTATCTTGGTATGAGTCACTGGGGGGAAAAGAAAGAATGGACTTTTTGGGGCCATTGGAACTCTTCTCCATGGACGAGGCCAAGTCCCTTCTAGAAAATGTTGCATTGGATAGTGCAATTTGTGGTCTTTCTCCCGATCTTGTACAAATGTTTGTCCTCAGAAACCAAAATACAGTTTTCACATCATAAGAAGTGTCATTTGTCACTGTAGAAATTTAATATGTATTTAAAAGCATTAGTTTGTTTGAATGCAATAGGCAACTATCCTCACGCTTCGTCAAGGCAATATGGAAAAAACAGATATATCAAGGATGTAAGCGTCATTGCACTACTACATCTGACTTCATTGCATAGTCGAAATTAATGCCCTAGAGATAACATTTACATGAATCTTTAGCTAGTATCAAACTTTGTTAGTCTGGGAAAATTCCCTAGCCAAACTGCTGATTCCTGATATGTACTTTTACCATGACTCTATTTTTTCTTCGCTATCTAAACATGATTTATGCCAGAGACTCTAGCAGAAATGTATGCAGAAAAACGTTTACCTCCCTTTAAGTCAAGCATCATCACATTCATAACTATATGCCTTAAATGATTCCCATGGAAAGATTTGGCATGTCATGAGAGAGTGTTTTGGAATGAAGTTTAGACCAAAGATAAAGTTGTTGTTACTTTTTCTGCCCTATTCTAGTCAAATGATTGAATATACCTTAGTTATCAGGTCAATAGGTGTGGGACTGAACCAATAAAGAATTGGTGTCTTCCTGAAAATAAAAAAGCAACACTGATGTACTGCTGGGTATTGCAACAACATGAGGTTCCTAAAAAGTCAGTTTGTGTTAGCATTCCTTAGTCTTGCAAGAAAAAAATTAAACTGACCATGTACATCATCTAAAACTCTCTGAAAAAGTATTGATAGTTCAATGAAACTCAGGTCCTTATGCCGTACCCAGATTTTCGACAACTCTAGGATCAGTGTCTGTATAATTATAAGAAAGTAGCTGCTTCCACTTTCTCTCGGGAAAAATACCAGGTGATTTCATTCTGATTTTCACCTTAAAAACTTGGTTAAATGAAATATGCTTGGAGGATGTTGTCATCTGCACTTACTTGATGTATATCCTATTGGCACAATTCATTTGAATTTGCCAGGTGAACGCAATCATTTTCATTCCATATTGGACAGCCTTGAGCCAAATCATTTCATAAAATATCTTCCCTTCAGTGTGTTACATCAGTGATGACCGATTTCCAGGTATATTACAAAACTTCTAAGGATAAATTTTAATTTTCCTAAGACTATATTCTAATCAATTTTCTTTCAACAGACTCATTTTCATGGTTTATCCATCAAAAGATTATGCCTCCGAAAAATTTCTTTGTTCAATTTCTACGACCTGAACTGAAATCTTTACTACAATTGAATGCCTCCAACTCCAATAATTTGTAGCCTTGATGTTAGCTGAATAAATATTTTTATGAATTTTCCTTGTTTATTTTGCTTTTCATATCAAACTCCTTTTCACATGTTACGTAATAATGTTTCTTCTGTTTAGACGAAAGAATAATCAAATGTAAATCCACCTTGTTAACATATGCTATCCCTTTCCATGGAAGAGTGAAGAATGACCAAAGTGAAATGAACATTTTTTTGCTTGAGCCAAAGGCTTTGAGTTTCATGATATATTGCTTGGAAGCGTTACTACCCTTAAGTCAGTTGAAGTGTATGACGCGGCTTTCGATGAAAGAAGGAAGAATTCAAATTGCGCAAATAAAGAAAATTGCCTACACAGAACTCCCCTTGTCTATCTTTGTCAAGACTAGCGACGGAAAGATTACTTTGCAACTTGGTTATGCGTAGCTATTGTATGGGAAAGCTTAGAGACAGGTTTGTGCTAGTATTCTCCCCTTCTATGGCTAAGTTGGGAAAGCAATATTGGCTGCCAGTCTTAACGAAGAATCAAACACGCTTGGATTGCAGAACTGAAGTATTCACGCGTGAGAATTGAGGAGATGGGTTCAAACATTTCTGACAATCAGTTCATGACTCGTTTCTTGATCACTTTAACTTAAAATTATTCTATGCATCTGACCTCAACTCATAGAGTTTTTGGTGACAGCGAAACGTCCGTAAACGTTGATGAGATAAGAGAAGATGTGAATGCTTGACTTTAAAGGCTATTGGGTAATGATAGTGATTGAGAAGTGTTGGAGAGATATCAATGAAAAGGAAATTTTCATAGTTAGAGGATTATTGGTACTAAAACTAGGCACACAAATGGTGAATTGAACAGTATCACCTCCCGCTACAATTATTGCATGCGTATTCATAGGACCGGGCATTTGAAGAAAGATATTTCAACCTCAAGAGGAAAGAAAAACAAAGCAATAAATTCGTGGTATGAATTAAATAATCAACAAAAGCAGAACTTCAATTCATCAGTTGGGGCATTCACAGTAGCTTCTGACTATGTGAAATTGATAAGTGCTATATGGATTTGAAATAGTTGAGCATTTGGCAGCTCCTGTAATTTCGTCGAAGTGTTGTATTGTTTGTTGAGGATGTTTATGCAGTCACCCTTGTGGGCAACCTAAAGAGCAAAATAAAGCTCCAGTGTACTTTCCCATTTTTTTCGGGTGTATAAGGTGCAGGATACTTGATTTTTGCTCAAACTCCTTAATTTTAAAATGATCTGTCATTCACTTATTCTCTACAGAGTTTAGCTCACAGGTAATTGACCCAAAATTGGGCTTTTGTTTATTTCTGTTTTAGAATAGTAAGAAATTTGGGCTACCACTTCTTTTATACTCCTCATGAAGAATCTCCACTTTGTTGTAGTTAGTTGATCTTCAATGATCATATTTCTCTTTTTTGTTGCTTTAGGGCTCTTGCATCTTTAAGGATGATTTAGGGCATTATCTTTTTCACATTCAAACACATATTTATCATTTCCCACTACGTGGCAACTTGCTGCAGATTCACTTTGATAAAGATAGATTCTAATTTTTGTTCCGTGAGTCTTGAAGCTTTTTTGCCATGCTCTACTTCTCAATTGCTTCGTTTTAGATACCACAGCTAATTTGATTTCATTGTAAATGGCAGCAATGAAAAAGGTTAATCGTGACACAAATGGCATAAAATCACAATATTTGTCGTTAACTTTACTGTACTTGTAGCTGCACTTGCAACAAAATCTCTCTCTCCCAAAGACAATGACACGCGTGCTTGTTCAGTATGTCTTCTTGTTCTCTATATCTGTTGGAACTACCCATAGCTATCATCGATTTCCTCCGAAGTCATCTCGACCAAAGAAGGTGTTACCATCGGAAGAGACAGCAAAGGCAAATGGTGAATATTCGTATCGAAGTTTTCTACCCAGATTACTCCGCACACGAAGTCGCTGGGACGCATTGGAATTGGTACGTGTCCTCCGAGGAGGAGACATGTCACTTGAATGGAATAGCAGAGACCATCCGGGTGATAGTAAGCTAGATCGATTCATTCGGTCGATATCACTATGGTCGGCTGTTGTTGTGTTTTGTCAATCTTTCGCAACCTTCATTCGATATCACCAAAACCTCATTGATGAGGTGTGTCAATAACATTTGGATTCTACCATTCCCATTTATTTCTTATTGATTGGATCAGTAATCATGACTTATTATTTTCTTTCATTTTTGCCCTTAATGTAGATTGCTGATCGACTGCTGAGTGCTGAAAGCGCAGCTGCTGTCAAGATGATACGTCAAATTCTGCAACACTTTCAAGACCACGGGATTGTTGACGTCATGAAACAATATCCAACGAAGACAGTTGTATTGGCAATTGTAGCACTGAGCAAGCTCCAGCGGGCTGCAAGTGTATTTGAGGAAGGATCAGATTTGCCGCAATTGCAAATTGAGAGAGATCTTATCAGACGTCTTGCTCATTACTCAGTGTATGCGAGTGCTGCATACGGATGGACTATGGAAGCTGCATTGAGAGGTCGCTTGCATATGGGAAACTTGCAAGCCCTATTGAAGACTACAGGTATCGAGCCAGAAGATGTCATAAAATCTGCTTGGGAGTCCAAAACTCATCGACCGGCATTTTTTATTGTTCGGGATAAAAAATACCGAAAAGTTGTTCTTGCAATCCGAGGCACGCTATCACCACGTGACCTCTTAACTGATTTATGTGCTGCAGCTGAGTCATTTGAAACAGACTGCCCTGGGAATCACAGAGCGCATCAGGGAATGTTAAAGGCGGCAAGATGTGTCGCAGACGAGACTGCCAATATCATTGATGCAGAGCTCAGAGCTAATCCAGATTTTTCCTTAGTGCTTGTGGGTCATTCCCTAGGAGGGGGTGTAGCTTCCGTACTTGGAACTCTTTGGGAAGGAAAGTATCCAGATCTAGCCGTCTTTTCCTATGGATCGCCATGTGTCGGTCCCATAGACGCTAGACCGACAACTTGTCAGAATATGTTTTCAATAATTGCAGAAGGAGATCCATTTTCTTGCCTGAGTCTTGGTCATATTGCAAACTTGTCAAGGGCAATTGCTATTCTTTGTGAAGATGATGAACTAAGGAATTTAATCAATTTACAAACCGATAGATCCCCCGACAGGATGGATGTTAATGACCTTCAATGGTGTTCAGATACCATGAAAAGCCTTCGAAGTAACCTAACAAACGAATGCCTTTATCCTCCAGGGAGAACTATCATCGTCAAACGAGAATTCGATTCCAGTGTTTCCATGTACGAAGCACCAGTTTCCAAGTTTACAGATTTGCGGCTCCATGGCCGCATGCTTGACATCTCACGACATGTCCCATCCATTTATGAATCTCTCCTCAAAGATTACTTATCGCAGTGATATAAGAATGCCATGTGGAAGGTAAACCTTCCAGCACTTTTATTGGTCTTTTCTCAATCAAGATTTAATGTCATTATTCTAATTTGTCGTCCAAAAGACAAACCAATATTTGAACGTCTGTGAAGCACCCACAGAAATTTGATGAGTATTTTCCTTATAGCATGATCCTTTAGACAATGCCAAATTATTTTACATAGACTAGTGAACGAGCATCCGTTTATTCTTTTATCAGTGCAATATTTTTTTGTGCCATAATTTAATTCTCGCTAATTTACAGAAGACAATCATCACGTTTTGTATCACCGCCGTTACACATTTTCATTTCCTGGTTAGTCCCCATATATCTATAATTTCCTTGTTATAAGCAAGCAAGGGCACAATACCCAACATATATTATGGAGGATGGTATAGCTGTTATCAAGAACACATGTTGCACTAAATGATGAAATGTGGTTGAACATTTGTTGTACAGATTTCAATGAAAATACTAAAAGGTAAGGATTCAAATAAAATTCTTCATTTAAAATCTACTTCCCGAGGTAAGCCGATCTTATATCTGTTTTCTGTACTTTACATTTTACATCCAGGATGCCAAAGAAAGAATCTGACATGTCATCACTTTTACATTTTGACAACAGTGGAAACAACATCTTCTGTTTCGTACATGCTATTTCCACGTCAATGGTTCAAGCAGAAAGAGTTTACCGCTATCAGCAACAAGAGATTTGGCGAGGAGAGATGCAGATGACGTTGCATCATTAACCTCATCAGTTGCAGGAAAGGTGCAATAGAGCTCAAAGCTCTTTCCGTTCATTGCCAAAAACAAGAATTTTCCATCATTTATATAGGATATTCCATTTGTAACAGGGATTGATTCGACAAGTTTCATGGCCAAAAGAACATGATTGAGAGAAGGAATTAAGTCCGGCTCTTGTGGCTTGTTCTGAACTTTGCTATCATGAGATTCACAAGGTATTCCCAATGTCAAGGCTGAACTTAATGATTCTCCACGCATACGGAGACTTAACTTCTCATAAGCACTCCAAACATATTGCGTGTCTATGTTATCTGCCAAAGGAAAGTCCAAGGGTGGGCAGAAGCACTGAGGTAACTCACCACAGTCGATGGTACTATGACCGAGTATCTGTACATCCTTGCGAAAAAGAAAGTGTTGAACATTGCCTAGGCTGATATATTCATCAAAGAGTTCCATAATATACTCGGGATCGTTCGCTAGCCTGATTTCTTGTAATAGAGCGCAATCGCTTTCATTCGATGGCTGGGAGCTAGCAAACCCAATTTTCTGATCCTGATCCTCTGAAGGTCCTTCGGTTTCCAACGGTTCACGAGTCCACATGACATCAGTATCGGTAGTACCTTTATTGATTCGAAGTACTGATCCAATTGGGACCGGTATCCCTATCGATCTTTTGACATCAAACGAAGCCTTCCGAAAGAGGTCAAATTGAGAGGTTTCACTAATTTGGCTAATCAAGACTAGAATAAGATCAGAGTCCAAGTCAAGGTAAGAAATATAGGCATATAAGAAACCGTCTGCATTGAAACGTGGAAGGCATACAGGAGTCCATAGTTCGCTAGTTTTCAATGCTGGTTGTGAGTTAATAAATTTGATGAGAATCCTTAAGTCAGATGTCGAGAGTTGAAGTGATAATGTACTTGGCTGTACAATTGAAAGTAATTTTTCACCTACAAGAAGCAAAGCGAATATTGTATCTGGTGTATCCTGAGTGGCATGGAGTAATGCCATGGAAGTAAGCTTCCGTAAATCGTTGGTTATGGGACAAATAGCTTCAATGGCTCCTGTTAAAATGTATCCGGCCTTCTGACCTTCACTATCATCAATTAAACTTCTCATGTTCACCTCACTAGTCTCTAGAGCGTCGGAAATGTCATAATTTGGATTACGACACAGAATGGAATGCACTTGTTGAGTCATCGTAAATAGTATTTGACAATAAAGGTACTCGAGCCGTAACCGCATGAACAAATGCCCATCCGAAGTCCTCTGTGACTCTTTCCTTGTGATGATTCCCATTAGGGTAATCTCACCAATAGTAAGAAATAGAAATGACGTTGATTGTGTTGACAAGGATTTCATGTTACCGAGATCCGACGCTGTGGACGTTGCCATGAGTGCCTGCACCATACCACATACTCTGGATTCGTACCCATGCTCAAACCGGCAAAAAAATGGTTTCCCGCTATTTGTCATTATAACTATATTCTGCATTGGTTCTCAGTTATCGTATGAATAGGATACATGAGGAAAGGAAAATAGATTCGGAATTTAATCCGAAATTAAAAAGTAGACGAGTAATTAAGAACGAGAAGGAGGCATTTTTAAATGACTCCATACAAGTTCAAACAAAATTTTGTTTCCTTTTCAGTTTTCACGTCCATGCTTAACATATTGTCAAATTGGTGTATGACTTGCTACAATAGGATTTTACAAGGCCATAAATGCCTTTCATGAAAAATCCCATTCCTACACCATTAAAATACGCAATGTTAAGGATTGAATTACATGACAAAGAAAGTAAACAATCCTTGATGAACAAGACCCACTACATGAAGCCATTGGCTTAAAGAAATTTCAAAGAAATGAGGCCAAGTCAGATGACAAAATGTAATGAGATACACAACTAGAAAGTATACAGGTAACATGTTATTGGACCAATTAAAAACAATCGCAATTTTTCTGCTTGTGTCTTTTACTTGTGTTTGTCTTTCATCTAGCTCTTGATACGCTTGGTGTGAGATATATTATTTCATGTCCCGTTCAGTTATGCTTTGCACCTTTGTGACTTACAGTGTAGCGTTTGTTCACTATCTATCACACATGCAGCTGCTCTAAACAAGTGACATACCCATGGGTCCCACTCATCAAAAGCCTGATTTTGCATTCCATACGACATGATCCTAGAACTTAAAAGGACTATGAGTTGATGTATACAGTCATCAAACGAACAAAACCATCTGAAACACATCATACCTGACTTATTGCTTTTCGGAGGATAAAACGATTTTTTTTGAACAAAAAAGTTGATAAAACAAATTTAATGAACAATACTTGAATTACCAACGTTGCTTTGATTTCATCAGGAGAGCAAACAGCAATAAAATTAAATGTCTTGCAACCTAGACAAAGTCTTGATGCAAAAATGTTGCAAATGAAACTTTTAGTTGGGAACCAAAGCTACATGTGAAAATAATAAATCTCACAATTTTCTCCTTTGGAAAAATGAACCGTTAACTTCAGCAAAAATCATACACGAACAATTATTACTTGATCTCCTCGATACTCTTCCAGCACCCTTTACCTCCATCCAATAGCTGCAATTCTATGGTGAGCGCAAGTGTAACACACCGTTGCGTTACATGCTCCTTGGCACACCATTCCGTATTGCCATAAGCTAAAGCCACAGGCTTCGCAAGCTCCCTTATTCCCATATCGTCTAACCCAGCTATGCCGACATGTCTCATTTCTACTTAGTGCTCGAACGTGCACCATTTGCCGAGCCACTCTTTCTTCCGGTCGGTATTGTCGTCCCAGTACCAGTTCTTCATTCACGATTCGATCATCTCCAGCTTGAATCAGCTTATTTGCATCCCAAACCTCACAGATTCCGGAGCTGCAATTTCCTGTTGCCGTGCTCCAAGGTTTGAGACATTTGAAGCAAAAATGAAATCTACAGAATGAGCATGTCATGTGGTTACACCCATATTCCAGTTCTATTATAACCCTACACATAGGGCATTGCTTCCAACCTTTACTTGATGCCAAGTTTAATATTGCCTTATCAGAAGTACTCTGATTGTCTGCTTTATTTTCAGAGCATGTACGAAATTGATGAGATCTCGTTCTGCATTCAGAGCAAAGAGACGTAAGGCAACCTTTGCAAGTAATAGTTTTGCTTTGTGAGGTGTTCAGATTATCAAGATTAATGAAAATATTACACTGTGGACAATACATCTTTTCCTTCACTTTACTCTCGGAGTTTCGTTGCAATAACAGTGTTGCTTCGTCCTCATTCAATAATGATTTTACCGGTGTTAAATCGATTTCAACTTCACAGCATCTCAATGGCAACATTGTAATGTCACGAAGAGCTGTGCGAAATAGCTGTTTGAGGCATTCCTTACAATTGATATGACCACACGAGTGGGTGTAAAGAATGCTTTGTTCGCTGATGCATACGTCGCATTTCTTCTTCACCTTTGAAACATTTAAACTGCTTGCAAAGTTTAACAGGCCTTGAGTTTTAGTATTTATCTTTCTAGTTGTTCCTGAACTTTCAAAGGAATCAACTTCAGTTACCTTTACTTTTGATTGGGTCATGGTCGGAACAGGTAATGATGTGGGCCTCAACGCCATTGACGAGATGGGATGATCCATCACAGCAGGCACGCTCTTCACCGGACGAGCAGTTCTTGCATGTCCTCTATCAAAGCCTCTAGATAGTTCAAGAGCGTATTGATGATCGGAATCACATTGGGTCCGTTGTAAATCGAAGAATGTTTGCTGTTCCCGCGCAAAATCGAGGTCATTGTAAAATTGTGGATCAAAATCTTGCTCTTGGATGCTGCACGCAAATTCAAAATCGTCAACGATTTGTTGGATTTCTGGTTGCAACCTTGTTTTCAATACATTTAGTGCCGCCTTGTCGATAGGAGGATAACCAGAGGACTCAAACTCTTCGATCATTTCCCTATTCAAATCTACAGCAGTCGAGAGATCTAGCATGCTGTTCTGAAATCTAAAGTACTGAATTACTTTCCAGTCATTATTGTTGATAGAAACATTCTTCAATCCAAGAGCGGTTTCTAGCTCATCTTCAGACCAATTGACAAGCATCATGCCGTCAATGTTATGTTCTCTCAAGGCATCAATAGTATATTGTGATAACCTCACAACCTGATGTGACCATTTAAGGACATCTTCGTTAGTCCATGTTGATATATGGTCCATGATCACCCCTTAAAAATGATATTCAGGTTAAAAATCCGATCTAAAAATTAAAGTCGGATTTTCAAGTGAAGGATAGCCCTTTACAATTTTTCCGAGCATATGTGTTTCGTGTGACAGTGGCACGCGAACTGCAAAGATTGAAAGCTCTACTTCCGCTAATAACGATGAACATTGTCATTTTTGATGATTCGAAAACACCATTGCAAATATTTCCATGCAAGCAATTGCTACATGTAACCCTAGTCAAGTCAAACCCAACAAATTTTGAATCCTTACCTTTATGCAATACCCCATGTATTGAACTCATAGAAAAAGGATACTTCAATGTACCTCTTCCTACCATTTCTTTCTGTTTCCTATTTTTGACTCTAAGTCATATTGAATTGCCGTTTGTACAGGACTAGATCATAAATTAGATTAAGGTTGTACTTAGCATGGTGTAATTGTAATTAATAAACAAATAATAACTTTAGGTCCACCAGCTCTAACCGGAAAAAAGAATTGTTTCCCATAACAGAATCAGTAGTGATCTTCACTATCACTCAAGAGGAATAATATCTTAGACTGGCTGATATTGCTGCTAGCAGCATCTATATTCCTGAGGCATCTTTCAGAATAGCAGCATCTTACTCCCCTTCCTTGTATATGTGGATCTATTGGTTCCTTTTGCTTCCATTACTATGCCATCCAGCTACAAGCTGGTTTGAAATTGATGAAGGCACAAATAAGTCAATCATTTTTATCCAGGATATGTTTCCATGATACTTGACAGGCACATTATCCGTGTCCTGAAATTATTTTCTTTGACATTTGTGGTGAATTCAAACGTGACTTCAAATATGTGAGAGCTCTTGCATTGAAGTCAAAGCAACTGCAAGTACAATCATGGAGATTGTGCACAAGCGGGTACAAAATGTGCTTTTAGCATTTGGAATAAAAAGATTATCATTCATTTCATTATTCTCCTCAAGCTATTGCATCTCCATTAAGTAGCTTATTTTGCAAAACACTCGAGGAAATCCATTCCAACTTGGAGCCAAATACAAAGGAAGAAACATGAAAACTTTACAAGTCCAGCAAAAGCGAATTCTACAATACATGGTTCAGTATCAAGTTTACAGAAACACCTAGCACGTTGTGCAAGACCATATCCAGACACTAATTTGTAGCAATCATGAATAAATGCGTCTTCTTCCGAATTTGTGTAAATACGGTAGTAATCAATGTGATATCTGAGTTGTAGAGCACTTCAGGTTCAAGTCAGAGTTGAATTGTCTTAATACTCATGCCTTCTCACTATTTTTTCTTCTGAGTTGTCCGTAATAAAGTAATTACTTTAGTAGCCATGAACTATCCGCTTCTTCGTAATCAATCAATTTACTAGAGTTTTAAGATATCACAGGTACGTCTCCCTTAGTTTGGGTTTCATGCTATAATGTTCACTCTCTTCGGAACTTTATGACCCCTATTGATTCTTTATGACTAATAATTTGGCCTTTGGAATTGATTTCCAAAATTATTACCGGAATGTAAAATTATCCTGAAATCCACAACAAGTTTCACACTTCTTGATTGATGAGCCAAATAGATTACACATTTGTCGTATAAAGTGTTATTGAAATCTGTTTTTTGTAGGTGTTTCGGTGTTTGGGTAATGGAACATGACGAACTAAGTTACAGGTGGACAACATGAAAACACCTATATATTCCAGAGTTGTAGGATAACTTATTGTCCAATATCATTCCGCAATTTCGTCATGTTTTTAACGTTACAATGATTACCAGACAAATGAACGAGTACTTTTCATTTGCCTTTGTCTTGGATTCCTTTTTCATCCAAATTTGTCTGTTAGCAACAAGCTATACATTGTAGGGTTTGAGTGATACAACAATTCATGATTTATGAACTTATTTTTCCCCCATAAAAAGCTGGGTAATGATTTATTGACAGTCATTTCTTTTTGAAAGACATTTCACTGGTAAATTCAGAAATCATCTTGCAATATGGACCCATTTCATCCACGACTTTTTCCAGCACATCAATTTTCCGAATGATTGATTGCAAAAGAGAACCTTCACATTGTAGAGTTAGCAAAGGTATTGGTCATGTAATTAAGTGATTACAAAACATCATACAAATTGGAGACGTAAATCGTGAATAAGCGGAAAAGATCAAATATTCTTATAAAACATTTACTAGACACACGATTTTCTAGGACAAGTTTTAAGGACCGACATGTTGTGCTACCCGCCTTAACTATTTTCCTTATGATGGGGCTGCAACTTTCTTTGGTCTATGTCCGCAGTGTTAAGTTTATGTCATGAAAACATGGAATTATCATTAGCAATGTTGAAAATAGTCAGTCACTACCTTTATCTTTTACAACTTGTGACAACATCTACTCCTTGCTTGTCCACTTTGCCCTCCCTACATATCCTCAATTTAGAACTCAAGGCAAGATAGACTCGATAATAAGTAAGGGTCGAAGTTTAAGCTTGGAGTAAGTTGATAAATTATATCCGGGATTTTGAGTATTAGTTGAACATTGATATACATTCCTTTTGTGACATCAGATAAAAAACGTCCCATTGCATTCATACTTCTGATGCATTTTTGAATCATGAGGAGGCGTCCCTTCTCCCTTTGCAGGACAATTGGTTCATTACTTCTATTGTGATATCTGCAAGATCTGCCATCGCACCAGTTCCAATATCACCACAGGCCAATGTTTTTACAACGGGAGGAAGTACCTTAACAATGCTAGTACCTGAGGCAGAAAAAGATTGAATAATTTGGAATTGTTGCTGCGTAAGGGGGTGATTCCACATGGCTGTATTCATGGCAGGTGCCAATAGAATTGGCTTGGAATTTGTGCTAGTTATATGCTGTTCATCTGTTGGCCGAAAATCCCAAGCACGGAGGATACACGTTAGTGTATCGTCACAAAGCCCTCCTGCGATTTTGGCCAAGGTATGAGCTGATAATGGTGCGACCAATGCAATGTCTGCCCAATCTCTTAATTGAATGTGCAAAACAGGATCTCCCATTTTATTCCATCCCTTCCATTCATCATCTGGAACTAAGGTATTTCTTTTTCAGTGAGAGATGAACGAAACTAATCCCTTTTCACAAATGACAAAATGAAGAATATTTCAAGATCTTCCCCAAACATCCTTCTCCATTTAGATGGATATAGATTACAGACTTACAGTAGACTATCAATTGACGAGCTTGAATTCTTGATTGCAACGCCATCCAGGATGCATGGTCATAGTCTTCCGATTTATTCCAAAAATGGGCACCTCCCTGAGTTAACACGACTTGTACGTCCATTCCCAAGTTCATTAAATCAAGGCATAGTTTGGGTCCCTTAATAGCAGCAACAGATCCTGTAATTCCCAGCAATACACGAGACTTTCGATCAGATATCATGGGAGCCGACATGTTCGTCGCCATTTGACATTCTGTCACAAGCCTAGTGTCCACATGTACTACTGTATACGAGGCCCGAATTAAAGCACTGACAGACCTCAAGGATATCAGCCACCCTTTTTGTTGCTAGCATCATGCAACGTTTTTTCTTTTGCTAGTACCTATAGGAAGATTAATTGTTCCTTTTCAAATGTTATTTTATTCACTAGAGAGCCATATTCCAATATAGATTTCTTCAACAAAAGGAATCCAATATTTTACCATGCCTACCTTGTATGGCTTAATTAAAAGAAAAACTCAAATCCAAATCACTCATAATTCAGTTATGAACTCCTTATCAAAGCAGAGGATGTGATGTCCACTTTTTAATAACCTCATAAACATTCCCCAAACGTTTATGAGATATATTAATACAAAAATGAAAATCTACATTTGACAAAAACGGCAAAGCAGCAATATCCAGAATAATGTTGCAAAATTGGAGAGTAAATCTAGGGATGATTTTGAGATCCCTGTAAAAATGATTTGTTTAAATAATTCTTTGATTCAACATCAATTGCACCCCCAGAGCACGCACTGCCAATATTTAGCTTCCTTGAGCAATGGATAGATATAAAAGTGTAAGTATGTGTGTTGTGGCATTGCTCCATGACAGTATTGGGAGCAGGCCTTTAGTCTGCAATATCTTTGGGAACTTTATTTTTCCTGCATAGGGCTTCCTTAACATATTTACCTATTTACCAATCATGTTGTAAAGACAAGTAATATTTCTTTTTAATCCGTGAATAAGAAACCTTCCGTGACTGCCTTTCAACGGATGAGATATTTAACGACAAGGAGCTACCTCGTTAAGTTATTAAGTCTCTTCCCTTCAATCATTTCAACATCGCATCTTAAGTTCATTCATTTCTATCTACATGCACCAAACAGGCTAAATCAGTTACCTGTCTTCAACAAACTCAACCTACTACATTACTTGACCCTGGTAATCGGGAAACTACTGGGTAATTTTCTGTAATTCATTCCGCATTGTCTTTCCAAGAAGAATGGAGCCCGTTCATAATGATTCATTGGCGATGAAACTTCGAGCTTTACGACACAGTCGTTGTTTCATGACTCCTGTTTCTGCAATTCTGCTATTACTCATGGGATTGTCTGCACTGGTAACATTTATTTCATCGGTTCCTACAATCTTTATTGGAATCCTTTTGGGACCTGTTATGGCGCGATCTCCTTGGCTCATTGGTACGTTTTGTGCGATTGGTTGAAGCTTAAACATTCTATCATAACTCAGGATTCACATTCCTCTTTAACTTTTCCCCTCCATTCTTCCAGAATTTCTGTATGCAACTGGATTGGGGCGTTGGGGTCACTTGTTCCTCATACGACTAACAGCCAAAAAGGACAAAGAGAAACTTCATTCGCGGACTCTAGAGCAAAGAATTGAAGTTATTTTAGATAGAGTTTACATCCATCCTATTCCTCAACTACTGGATAATATTGCCTATTTGATAGTTTTTACTGATGGAAGAAGTCAAGGGCCTTTGGTAGCTATAGCTATCGATTGTGGAGATGCAAAAGAGTTTTTGAGTCAAGTGGATACAATAAGAACGCGTCACTATCAAAAAAGGGAAATAAAGCTTTTGGCTGTCCTTAGTACGCACAAACATCACGATCATACTGCTGGAAATAGGGCGTTATGGGAATTACATAGAGGGAAATCTCCTAAGTTTCACATATATGGAGGAGCCGCCGAACGTGTTCCATATGCTACGCATCCCGTAGTTAATGGTTCGCGACTAAATATACCCCGAGGCGGAGTGAACGAAACGATGGACATGAATGATTGGATTGAAATTGAAGTGATAGCAGTTCCTGCTCACACTCGGGGATCTGTTGTCTACGCACTGCGACCGAAACAAGGAAGTACAAATCATTCTGTTTTCCTCTTTACTGGAGACACCATGTTTAGTGCTGGAGCAGGAGTAGCCTTTGAAGCAGATTTGGATTTTCAGTCCCACGGTAAGAAAGTAGCTGGTAGCTACATTCGAGCATCGGCTGGGTCGTACTCCACCGAGCGCTGCTTTTCGGAAATTGTCGTCAGGGCCTTGGGAAACGCACGGAACCAAGATGGTTCAGATGTGATTCTATTTCCGGGCCATGAATACACTCGAGAATTGTTACATAGACAATTATCACAACATTCTTCTGGATCAGGTACAGAATCATTACAATGGACTAAATTTTCTCCTGCCACTTTCTTTCGGACTGCTGGACAATTCTATCTTGCCTCACATCGAAGAACATTGCCTTCGGGAAAGCTCCTTACTGTTCCAACGGTTCTTTCATTAGAACGGGATATCAATCCAAACTTACGACAATTGCGTAGACGAGGTGAAGACTTGACACGTGCAATCCAAATCTGGTATCAACTGTTTGCTAAATCGGTTTTGCCAAAGAATGATGAGGTATCAGGGATAACAGATCGATATTCCAGTTCTAAGCGCACCAAAAATCGACAAATCAAACATCAGTCTTCCTCATCTGAAGAAATTTGGAACATCCGACCAGAAGATATCATAAAACCTGTGTTTACTACTGTCCTTACTGACGATTTGGATGAAATCATTGAAGAAATGGCGGGTGGAAAAATTCAGGCAACAGAAGCCGTACAAAAGTTACGAGAAATGAAGAAAAGAATGGAAGATCCTGTCGTTTCTCGTCGAAGTATACCAGGAACTTTGCCTAGCGAAAGAGTAATGTATCAAGCATTGGTAGGGCTAGTCATGATTGGATCTTCTCCCACTGCCATGACAGTGGCGGATGGCCTTGCCATGAATTTGCCAAGGCCAATGTCTCCGGCAAACACTCATAAGATTCCAATCAGTAAGTCAAGGGTGAAAACTATGCTGAGATTTCTTGGAATCTTGGACATGACCACAATTGAAAGTAGAGAACTAGCAACAATGATTGACTATCTTTGGAAAGAAGCTGTCGATTATGGTATCGAGAGCACAGATGCCCTTGTAGTTAATCCTCATGAATCAGAAGGTCAGGATATTGAACGACAGGATCCGGATATCATGGAACTTGGGATTTTACGATGGATGCTATTCGGTGTTGAAACAAATCAAACGGAGCGATTTGGACATTTCTGCCTGCCATGTGGACGTAACGTTGCGCCGTCTCCGAATCGAGACCATCCTATTCACAGCGCCAAACTGACGTTGCGACATACGAATGGGGAGTTAGTGAAGCACGATCCACTGACGTGTCCACTTTGTCGGAATCACGCAGGCTGTCTTTGGAAGAATACAGTTACCGCAGAAAAGGCAAATAGCTTCAATCTTTTCAATATGCTGAAGCGAGGATCCGACACATCCGTATCAAGTCCTGTGCCGAACGAAACGTCGAATTTTGCAGTAATTGAAGAGTCTTCCATGGAAAATGGTGGGTGTTCTCCGGTCCCATTTCCAGCTATTTATGAGAGGGGTTCTAGCCGGCCATTTGATGAAGATGAAAGTGGCTGCCGCCTCGATGCGCTTTGTCTATGACGTAATGATACCAATAATAATATTATCATTCATCTACGCCTAGAATCTGTTTTGGTAATCTCATCTTAAGGGGAAGGCATATATAATCAGTTCGTAGATTATCTAAGTCATGAGTGTAGAAGGCAGCAAGGCAAGAGTGAGGAAATGATTGAAGACATTTAGGAGATACAATGAAATTAATATAACAACATTTCGAAGTGTTGGCATTAGTTGTTATTCAATTGTAGCAAACTTGATGTGGCAATCGAAGCAAGAAAATGGACTTAATTAGTGTTGAAACTTTTGTTGCTGGGCTTGTGCTACATCGATTGCAACGATAACACAGCAGCCTGTAGTGCCTGATCCAAGTCTGAAATAAGATCCCGACAGGATTCGATTCCCACCGAGAGACGAATCAGCGTATCATCGATTCCAAGTATGGCTCTCTGTTCAGCAGGGACAGACAAATGTGTCATGAGCGAAGGACACTCTGCTAGGGATTCCACGGCACCTAGGGATTCAGCAAGTGCAAAGATGCGTAAATGTTCCAAGAAAACTGCGGATTGAACCCTACCTCCAACACAATAAAAGGTAATCATGGCACCGAATCCGTGCTGTTGACGCTTCGCGAGATCATGACGTGGATGGGATTCCAGACCGGGATAAATAATTTTAGACACCCCTTCATGTTGTTCCAGGAATGTAGCAATGGCCATGGCATTTCGGGCGGCTGCCTCCATCCGAACATGTAGGGTCTTGAGTCCACGATGAGCTAAGAAGCAATCGAATGGAGAAGGGACAGCTCCCATGCTGTTCTGAATGAATTGAAGCTTTTCGTACAGATCTTGACGGTTGCAACAGACGACACCCATGACAACATCGGAGTGTCCGCCAATGTATTTCGTGACAGAATGTACGACTAAATCTGCTCCGTGATCTAATGGATTCTGAAAGTATGGAGAGCAAAATGTATTGTCTACGGCAAGTAAGCAATTTTCTTTTTGAGCCATATCGGCCACCTTCCGAATGTCGGTAATCTTCAAAGTGGGATTGGTAGGTGTCTCTAACCAAATGAGTTTGGTAGTATCTTTCAATACAATCCCATCTTGATCTAAATCACAAAATTCTACATCAATTCCCATATGGGGAGTGACAATTTTTCGAAAGTATCGTTGTGTCCCTCCATAGACATCGTCGATGCAAAGAATGGAATCGCCTGTACGAAGTAAGTGAACGACCGCCGACGTGGCCGCCGAACCTGATGCTAGGGCAATGGCATATCGAGAACGTTCAGCCGACGCCATAGCTCGTTCAAAGGCTCCACGTGTGGGATTTCCAGTCCTAGAATACTCATATCCTCGACCAAGACTATTAGGATCATCGATGGCTGTAGCCTGACCCGGTGCGAATTGTCGAAAGGTAGTAGCAACACTAATGGGTACTACCACTGCACCTGAAGGATTCTCAATACTAAAAGTAGAATTAGTAGTATCCGAATTAGTATGCGTGCCATTTTCATTCTGATGGTGGGTCGAATGAGGAAGATGTAGGTAAGACGTACCACAACCACGATAGGGGTCTAAAAATGATTAAAAGAGAGGATAAGGTTAGGAAGCTGTGAGATTGTGTTGGGAGAATGATAGGAAGAGATAGTTCTCGAATTGACAAGAAAGGAAAGATTGTATCAATCAAGAAAACTCCTGCAGTTCTACCAACAAACCTACCGGCAGTTTCAATTAATTTTTCGAGATCAATTTTTTTCTTGTCATTCATCATGTCGTCGCTCATTATTACTGATGCTCACTTCTCTTCCTCAGTTGATTCTTTGGTAGAATTCGCAGATCAGAACAACAATGTTGTTAATATTGATTTTGTGTTTGAGTTTCAAAAAAAATTGGTGCTGGGGGTTTGAAGAACATTTCAATCTTGTTCGAACTTTCCTCAGTCGGATCCCGACATCAATATTTTTCCTGGAGAGTGAGGTGTTCTCGTTTCGTGACCCAAAATAGTTGTGCTATTTGTTAAAGTATCAAGGACCCATCAAAAACCTTTTGAAATATTGATCTATCCGTTCATCATAGCCCAGCAACAGAAGTAAGAGCTTTCCACTCATTCCGACTGCAGGCCAACAATTGTCAAAATCCGAATTCCATTACTAACACCTAAAAAGAATATCTGCCTTAAAATGGCAGTTTTGATTTGTTCCATATCAGAGTCACAATAATATCTATAATGATTTAACTATCATCTCTGTCATATCTGCTGAGACATGGCCAAACTACATACTTTCATTTAGTTTTCAATAACGCTCTGGAGGATCGTCTGTGTAGTCATTCATGATGCAACTCCGCTGTAACACTGTAAAGAAGATTTTGTTTATGACAAAAACTCAAAATAGCATTTTTCTACCGAGAACAAGATCATTGGTTTTTAGGTCAAATTTCCCACTACCCGATGCATGGATTAAATTTCAAATCAATTCCGAAACACACAACCAATAAGACCATTATGAAAAAAGGTTGGCATTATGAAGTTTAAAAGAGCTTTGCAATTTGTGTTAATTTGGATGCATCTCCTCTCCAATGTTTTGTCCTCTTCATCCATAAATCATACAAGGAGAAAGCTAAGTAGCCGAATTATTGGCGGAAAGATTGCAAATCGAAAACGATATCCGTATTACACTTATTTGGACATCGAGCTTCAATCAGGTTTGTTTTCTAGTTGTGGAGGTTCTTTGATTGCTCGAGATATGATTTTGACGGCGGCTCATTGCCTTGGTTCAGTCGATGACCCTATAGTTCAAATGTATGCCATTGTAAACTACACACGATCGATTGACGTCACGGGTTCATTCACAAAATATGAATTCATTCGGGAGATTTCCAAACTAATCATTCATCCAAAATTCGATGGAGTGAAAGTAAGCAACAATTTGGCTTTACTATTATTAAAGAAGCCTGTTAATGGAGTACCGCTTATCAAGCTAAACAATGCGTTGCGCCTGCCCTTAGTTGGACAGAATTTAACTGTGATTGGTCACGGTGACGTTAACAATCAAGGAGGTGTACCAAATTATTTGATGGAAGTGTCTATAAAGGCTATTTCCCAGAAGGACTGTAATGATAAAAACTCTTATAATGGTATTATCGTGCAGTCAACTATGGTATGTGCAGGAGGTCGTGGTAGGGATAGCTGCTTTGGTGACTCTGGTGGTCCGCTTTTCATTCGTGGTAGAAGCAATGATCATGATGTACAGGTGGGAATTGTTTCCTTTGGCAATCCCAGAGCCTGTGCAACTGCCAATCTCCCGGGAGTTTACACTCGAGTGTCCTATTATCGAGGATGGATATACACTGTGGTTTGCAAGAATAGCCATTACAAGCCACGATATTGCTTCCACCCATCACGTCCGCCGTCGTGACCTGCTACTGGAAAAGTACAAAGGCCTATATTGAAATAAAAACAAACCCTTAGGAATTATTGGAGAGCTTTTTTCGCTAACAACGCAAAATACAATCCTATATAAAATCTCAATAGAAATTTTCTATTTGTGTACGATACCTTAAATTCGTTCTGTGTAACTATTAGGAAGTAGCTCTCTTCCAACTTCTATATGCTGTTGTAGAAAATCATCTTTAATGTAAGATATAAAAGTGATAGACATGAGTGTCACAAACCATTGCAAACCCCCAAAATGGAGAGTAAAGCGACACTTCAATGTTTTAAGAGGCTGAGCTAAGATCAAAAGGAAACAATACTGCATTTATCACTTTATTGTAGCAAAAGTGTACACGCTTCGTTCGTTATTCATACCTTTGTTAATTATATGGAGACGTTTCGTCTATATTCCTACATCGCTGGTTATTTGGAGGGTGCCTTAGAATGTTGGCACTTCTCAGCTCTTATGAAAAAGTGTAATGTGCTCAAAGAAAGGCACAAAAACCTGAGAATGTTTATGCATCGCACTCAGAGATTTTGAAAGCCTACTCAAATAGGTTTCTAACGCATGGTAAATGGTAGGTAAAGCAATGATGTGAAGACAATAAACTTTAAAGCATAGCACATGAAGAAAAATTGACATTATTAAGAAAATTGGAAGTTGGCTTCCTAATTTGGATTAAGTTTAGGCAATTAATTGAAAGGTGCTTCATTATACTCTCAATATGAAACAGATTGAACTATCAAGATTCCAATAAATAATCAGGTCATGCTTCCGTAAGCACAGCCAGAGAGACAACAAAGAAACTAAGGCATTAAACCCATTGCAGCAATGAAAGGTTGCAGCAAGTGTCTGCTGACAAGGGAAAAAAGAAGAAGCATAAAAACGAAACTATCTTCAATCAAAAACTCTGGGAAAAAATATATTGGTTGACATCAGTTACATCAACAGGAAAATTTGGGAATACAAAATAGGTTGATCCTCTATGAAGATCAAGTCACATCATTGAAGTGGAGTTATTTCGTCAGGAGAAGAAAATATGTCGCAGAGGTCACGCACAGCTTGTTTAGCATAAAAAGGCCAAGACAACAACAACAAAAATTTCTCAGAATGGACAATTCCAGCGAAAAACTTAAGAGAAAGGAGAAATAAGCATTCAAGTTAAAATCACAGCACTAGGCACAACGTAGAATTTAAACAAACACAGTTTTGCTTCCCTATGGGGCAGGTGTTATGAGTCTGAAGATCCCATTACGTAAAGAGAAAGTCTATGCACAGAGTGTGCAATGACGGCACTACATTTATGTAGGATATCAAAAAATAAGGGGGGAAAGTCCACATGAAAAAAATTCTACAATCAGAAGCCAAATTACATAAGCGTATTAAAAGGTTTGCAGAAATTGGAATTCAGTTGGCAACAAGTAAAAGTTTGGCTAAAAAGTTGACTAAGAAAGGAGATTTGTGATGACAAGGAATTGGAAACTAAATCCTCTGATCAAATAAATCATTTGGAATATCAAAGCATTTTCAGATACACATTTTGCCGGACACAAAAATGGAAGATGAAACAGATGGCGATTCATTGTAATGGGGTTTGAAACAGTCCGTCTAGGAAATTCAAATCACAAGGGACAATGAGGTTATCAAGTGCACTATTTAGAAATCTCGTGAGTTTTGTGTTAAGTTTACAATAAGCGCTGAATGTCTTGGTATCAAAGATCTGGGCTAAGAGAGATGTTTATCACAACCTCGCTATTCTATCAACGAGACGTTGAAGGATATTTAGGAAAACCTGACTTTTTACACCGTGACTGTTTAATTCCACGCCAAAAAATTACATCAGCACTATTGCAATAAGTAATAGGACTCATTATTGGATATGCATCAAGTTTTCTGAACCTACTTTTGGAAAGGTTCCGTAGCCGATTCAATGAGCATTCAAAGTAATGGGCCAACCATACCGTGTTTAGGTCATATTGAAAAAGAATTTTTTCTTCAATGAATGCTAGAGTCATCTATTCGATTTATGTCGTCAATATATTGAGCAACGTAATGAGTAATTGTGCTTCTTAGATTGCATTGATGAGCATTGCGATGCATGCTCAAACAGCCATACTTTTGCACTATTCATTGGATCGGTAATTATACCAAATGATAAAGTCAGAAATGCATTAACTCTCCAACACCAGCAAAAATATGTTTTAAAATCTTCCAAGAAAGGCAAAACTACCACATGGACAATAATATTAATGATCTTGGTGAAAAGTGTGCAATTGAAACGAAGAGTTGCTGAAAACTCTGAGGATAATATTGCATGTAGTTAGAAACTTTGGGGTTGAATGTTGAAATAACTTATATTTTTCAGATTTTGATGCAGCTGTAACTCAGCTTGTGAAGGAAGCCTTGCACATCCAAAATCTGTAAACACAACCATTGGTATTTGCTAATGAATAGGCTCTAAATTAAGAAGTTACAAGGTCGAGAGAACTTGTATTTAAAAGTCATTCACATTCTGAGTTCATATCGCAAAAATGAATGAGTTTTATCATTATGTTTATGGCAAAAGTTGCATCTTGTCAACACAATTCTAGTTTTATGTATCAAGAAAATCAGGATGATTTGTTAGACAGAATTCAAGGATTCACATTTTTATCTTTTCATATTTGGGCAGTATATTACAAAGAGATACGTGCTACGATACGTAAGACTTTGCTGCATACAGCGACACTGAACTGAAAAACAGAATGCTGCTTTTACAAGGTCGCTGAGGCTTAAATTCATATATTCTACTCTCTACTTAATACACTTTACACATTCGGAGTGTAGAGTCTTACTAATTCATAAGTTGCACGCAAGACCCACAAATTAATAATGAGAAGAAAAGATCTCGAAGACATCTCTCATGCTGATCCAATTTGCAAAATATCTAAGAATACTGGAAGAAAATGAAAGTGGGCTTTTTGCTTCGAAATTAATGGCAGCAGGATGACTCCAAACAAATTTTCATCCTTCATTATGTCACATCACCAGTCTTTAGAAAAGATTGGATTTTCTAAGGGACATTTGAACACGATGATGATTCATGAGGCTTTGAGAATTTCGTCTAATTGCATTCGAAACTCTCGGAGGCCTTTACACTGTAAATATCTTTTCAGTAAATCATCACAGTTTGAGCTTGAAATGTGCTCAGCCTGGGTAGTTTTTAGCGACATGTCTATGACTTTAACTTCAGTATCAGTTATACCTCTTTGTCTCACGACGTGCTTAGCCTGGTAACCTTCGCCTACTTTGTGGTTTTGAAATTGTTTCAAATCCACGGCAACGGGATTCGATCTTGTCGAACTACCCTCATTAGTACTCTCGTGAAATTTTTCGCGATGGTGCGCCATCTCCAGCTCTTCACCCTGCCATCCTTTACGCTTACGCAATACTTTAGACGTTATATGCTCATTATCTGACATGTTACCAAACACCGCAACGCTGCTTTTTGAAGTTTGACCCTTTACTGAATGTATGTAAGTACAGTTCGTGAGTTCGAAGAATAACAAAACCTTAACTGTTCCAGTTAAGTTATGATTTGCCACGCGTTCAATATGTTCTTCATTATAATGTCAAGATGAGGATAATTTAGAATCTTAATGCATGTTCTGACAAATTTAAAAATAATTAAATTTAGCTGGCAACTGCCATCGCCTGAAATTGAATGAGCACGCAATTCCTGCTAATATGAAATATCTATTCTTGCGTAAAAGAAACACATTTCGGCATTGAGCGAACTTCGTTCTGATATTCCATATTTGTGAATTGCAAATTTGGACTATGTAGTAGTAACGGTGAAATATATGCTGCAGCAGAAATGAGTACTGACGATATGATCTTAGGTCTTTATGACTAAAATTTGGTTTAAATGTCGAGATTGACCTAGTGGACCATATAAGTTATATGAATTCGTATGAAATCGCTAAACTTTGATCACACAGGAAACCAAAGCTGAAAAATGATGAGGTCAAGTGATGATGAATCTGAAAATATTAATATTGAGGTGATCTCCAAATCCCTTACCTTGCTATATTTTTTTTAATGAAAGAGCATATATGGCAATAATTTTGAATCACTTCCATTTAATCATTCTCCTTTTCCATTCCCTGAAATATGGTGTTGTTGTGCTAATGAAATGACTGTCCATTTAATTGCTTGTCATTCTACCTACAGTCCTATCTTCCTGTAGTACAAACTTAATCTTTTAATCATCCCATTATCAATTTACTCTCGAAAGAAGTGGGATCTATCAGTGGGAGTTGTCCTGGTTTTGATTGAGCCGTTTTGACTTCAATTGGACAATGCACTGGCAGTTCCTTAAATTTAGCTCTTTCTGAAATAAGCAGCATCTCCTCCTGAAGAATCGTTTGATGTGACTTAATCTACTATTCCAAAACCGCAACTTCTTTACATGAAAGCGTCAGGTCCAGATAAGCAAGTGTGTTCTGGTTTGAATCTTGACTAGTATTGGCATCTAGTGGGATAAGCACATCCAATTTGCCTCTGGATGTAGCCATAGTTTATTTCCTTTTTGATAAAGAATTGTATACAATAATTGAAACCATTCTGATGTTTCCTGAAGCGCGGGTACCTTTTGTGATGCAAAATGAGCTCGAGATAGCTTTCCATGCAGTCTCCACTGTTAAGGACTGAGTTATAGCGTAAAATCTTTTTCTTGCGTAACACGATTTAACGACCGTTGATTACCAAACCTTATCGGTGCGCAATCGTCATACTCCGAGCTCTTTTGGAAGTGGTACACCCTAAAAGTTCTCAGAATCGATAAGAGTTCGTCAATAAAGGGGTCACTGAATTAAGAAATTGAAATCAAGTTTTGTTGATTACGCAACGACTCGTAACCCATGACTCCACAAGATGACGAAGCCATGGCGGCAGCTGACAAGGAAATGGAAGAGCGCGCAAACCGAGCGAAGCAGCTCCTCAGTCAACGGTATCAAGGTCTAAAAACAGAACAGGTAAGACACAGATTCGTTCACTATAATTATTTCCCAAATTTGTTTCATCTGTCTCATGTGAAAAGGTATTGCCATAACAACTTGAAAGGAGGAAAAGCATGCTCGAAAAATGCAGCTAGAACGTAAGATGATTGGACTTCCTGAAGAGAAAAAGCAGACACTCCGTAATGCTCTTGAACTAGAGGAGATAACTATTCAAAAAGAATCGCGAAAACCCATTTCTACCGCTGACTTTGAGTCTCTTGTAGTGATTGGGCGTGGAGCCTTCGGGGAAGTTCGCTTGGTACGGCGAAGAAGTCCTGATAAGAAAGATCCAAATGGTATACAAATCTTTGCATTGAAATCCATGAAGAAGGAGATGATGGTTTTGAAAAATCAAGTTGGCCATGTTAAAGCAGAACGTGACGTATTAGCCATTGCCAACGAAAGTGATCGATGGTTAACAGTACTTCATTATTCTTTTACCGATGCCACACATCTTTACATGGTCATGGAGTTCATGCCTGGTGGAGATTTAATGAGTTTATTGATGAAGGAAGACACTTTTTCGGAATCTGTTACTAGATTTTTCATGGCGGAAGCTGCTTTTGCCATTTCTGCAGTTCATGCATTGGGATATATTCATCGTGACATTAAACCTGATAATATGCTACTAGATGCCAGAGGACATCTTAAGTTGACAGATTTAGGACTGTGCAAGAAAGTTGGAGATATCAGCCCCCGAGATCATCCAGATTTCATCGTTGAAATGATGAAAAAGCAAGAAATATCTGGTGGCTTGACAGACTGGAATTCCACACAGCTAAATGGGAACGGTATTGGAATGCACCGAAGTCATGGCGATACTATGGCCATGTCAATAGATGAGGGAATTAAGGCTCCGCCAAGACCGTCGGCAAAGACACGCCGAGAAATGGCTTACTCTACTGTAGGAACTCCTGATTACATTGCCCCCGAAGTTTTAGCGGCACAAAATGGAGCGTCGGGATTTTCTTATACATGTAGTGTTGATTGGTGGTCATTGGGTGTAATCATGTACGAATGCCTAGTCGGATATACTCCTTTCTATGCAGAAGATCCAGTGACTACCTGCCGCAAGATTTTGCGTTGGCGTCAGTGTTTAGAAATTCCCGCTGATGTCAAGACAAAGCTTTCTCGGGAATGCATTGACTTCCTTTCGTGCCTTCTCGCAGGCCCAGAAAACCGAATCGGGAGTTCGGCACAAAACGGAGAATACACAAATGGGTTCAAACAAATTATTACGCATCCTTGGTATAAGGGATTTGATTGGCAAAGAGTGGGGGAAGCTGAAGGTCCATTACTTCCGGCAGGAGCGCGAGAATTTCCCGAGTTATTGGAATACCTAAAGTAAGTGCAATAACGGTTCACCCAAATGGATTTAAATTGAAAGCTTATCATTCTTTTCGCAGGACGTGCCCCAAATCAGATCCTCGCTTTGAACAACTTGTTCAACGTGTCACGCAGAACTTTGACACCTTTGAGGATTATGGGAGCAACCTAGAGAATGAAGGTGTGCGACAAAGAGCAAATGTTGCCAGCTTGGATCAGTTTTACGATTACTCTTATAGGCGCATTCGTAAACCGAATCTACCTATCCCAGACTCGTGAACCGACTTTCGCGAAAGGGATATATATGACTAGATCCTTAAACTAGATAAGATACATCAATTGTGTATTCAACTAATGTAGTAACGAAACAAAACAAAGACAAAACGTACGACAATTGTAATATCTTATCTGACTATCGGGTAACAGAATTGAATGTTTGCAGCATTAGTTTAGTTAAGTATCTAATTTTAGTTTTTATCAAAGATTATCATTTCATTGATTTTACAGAATGATCTCAATGCTGGGAATGACAAAATGACTAGGGAAACTGAAAATTCTTTCAGCAGGAGCACCAAATTAATGACTTAACAGCCGTTGCAAAATTGAATTGATGGAACAAACTGAATGTCAGATTAAATAGAAATGGGCAAATATGAGCGATGGGAATTAGTAGGAATTTTATTGGATCAGATTCTGACATAGTTCAGCCCAATTTGTGAAATGATGCAGGATCAAAATTTTATCTGCTCTTGCATTCTATAATCATGCAAATATCTGGATGGAAAGGTAGATATCCATCATCACATTCGTTGACAAGTCCGATTCATATAGAAACTCTATTAGGATGTTTATCAGTCCAGGGAGGAGAATGCAGTTAGATATGAAAAGAGTTTTGGGCCTCTTGCAGTTCTTGCAATACACTGGCGTTTGAGATCTACAAGCTTTCAAGCTGAAATTGTTTGATTAGGTGAATTTTCATTGTTTTGGTTCTAAGCTTGTGATGTGAATTATTGCGTAGGAAGATAAAGTAACAGTGTTCTGGTTCATTTACCCATGAAAGTCTCATTTCAATGTTTAAAAAGGGGTTGTTGTTGATCTTCACTCTTTTGGATGTCCAGGATGTTTTGCATTCTCGTTTTCTACAAGAATATCAGCTTTTGATGTATCTCATTGAAGTTTTGGTGAGGAGAGGATGAAGCAAAAGTATAAATTCATCAGAGTATTGGGTTCATTACATTACATGGGGTAGACAGCAATTAAATCCTCTAAATAATGTAGCCTGATGTGTATCGGTAATCATCATGATAACTCGTACCCTACCGGAGAGAGTCATCATTCGGAGGGACAGGTACTCCAATTTCCATCATCAATCAAGGACTAGATTACCAGAATGAAAATTCTTGATTACGTGGAACTAGTTTGAATATGTACGGACGTAGATTTTATTCGAAATCTTGCATTAGCGGTGTAAAGCAAGCAGGTGTTTCTGTTGCTTCAATCAATATTTTACGCCATGTATAGCTCGTACTAACTACTTTTTGTTTAGTTTAGCAGATGCACATAATTCTAAGGGTTCGCATCTTCGATATCCAATCTGCATAAAAATAAGCATGACAAGTTCCCTTTTCAATTCAAATTCAGATGCCATTTCCATTGATAATGTCCCTAAGCAACTCCCCATTCGAATGATTTCAAAAGTTGTTCGTGGTTACGGTAGAGGTAGCACGGATCTTGGAATACCCACAGCAAATCTCTGTCGAGATACCGGAAGCTTTTCCACCTCCTTTGATGCTTTGCCGTGTGGCATCTACTGGGGATTTGCTCGTGTCGGAAAGCAGAGCGAAATTGACAATGATATGGTGTATAAGGCGGCAATATCAATTGGATATAATCCTTTTTATGGAAATGAGACCAAAACTGTTGAACCTCATCTTATCGCTCCATCGACCGATGCGAGACGTCATAGAAGTTCATGTCAGGAAACAGTTCTGCGCGAGTTTTACGACGAGCCTATACGACTTTCTGTAGTTGGTTATTTACGACCAGAGTTGCCATTCGAAGGTATTGAAAAATTAATCGAGGCAATAAAGATGGACATAAAATCATCAGAGGAGCTAGGAGAGAAAAACGACTCACTAACAATTCAGGAGCGCGCTTGGGTCGCTGACTGTTCACCCATGGTTGTAAACCATGAGTAACTGATTGATTTGCACTGAACTTGAGTGGGTAAGGATCGAATTATCTTCTACCTTCAAAATTCTTAGCGAATTGAAAATAAAAACTGTGGAAAGCGTATACTCTCTTTAAAAACCGTTTCGGTTAAAGCTTGTTTGATTGTCTAGGTCATGCTAGTTTAAGCCTAGTTCCATAGGAAACATTAAAAGAGCAATCATGCCACTCCAAATTTGGAGTAATCGGGGATTCAAATATCGATCAAGTGAACATGACCCAATGCAAGTCATAACTAGACTCCACAAAGATAAAAACGACCCAAATGACGGAAATAATGTAAATCAGGCTACATCCAAGTAACCGAAAACTCAATTCACCATTTTAGAGTGATGCTGTTGGATGATATTCACAACACTTCCCATTTCTCACAGGGAACATTCAGAACACCCCAACCAAGGGAAGATTTTATCCACTGAAAAAGGAAACACTTTTAGTAGCCAAGATTGATACTTTTTAGAAATCTAATGAAGACTCTGTATGCTAATTCACTATTCTGAAAGTTGAAAAATATCTCAAAAGGACCAATGGAAGGAGATGTGTCTTGCAAGAGCTAATCATATCGTATTGTTGTCAGGCCTAGAAACACACTTACTTCCCAAACCACTGAGGTAAGGGATACAGCAATCATAGGTCTTCCGTAAATAATTGAATAATAATAAAATTTGCATGAATATTGTCTTGTACATATGATTCGGTATCGAGATATGGACAGTGATTCAAAGCTAATTTTGTAAGGATTCCAAAATTTAGAATATTTATACCACTGACGTTTTCGTGAGATATTACATATTGTGATCATGGAATATTCCGTGAAAATCACTTGAACTTAAGGTCCTGAAAATGAGTATGAAGCACTGTATCTTTCCCTTTAATCGTTCTTTATCTTGTAGTGCTGAGAAGACAATCCATTTCTCTTATCTTTGGATTCTTGCACATTTGTTGAGGATTAATGCATCATGGATTCGGCCACTTGGGAAGAGTAATGTATAGTTGCTAAACTTACGAATATAGCTAAGCATGGATGGAGTGGAGTTCAATCCCTTGGACTGTCCAGTAGAGTTCCTGGCTTTAGTTCTAATTGCAGCTTGCCCAAAATTGAAAAGTTGTGTCTGCCTTTACGCTTGCAGCTCCGGACGCCCAAATTTGTTGCCACTTGAGCACTATCCAGCATTTCGTGCTCACCTTGCAACCAAATCGATCAAAAGCATTCCATGTTCCCTCTACCGTTAAGTTGTGATTATGAACAAGATACATACATGCGTTCAAAGTCTTGATTTGAGTGGGGGTTCTGGGGGGGGGGGGGCATCCTGATGTCATAAAGTTGTTATTGTAGATAGACTACGAATTACAAAAACTGTCAGAAGTTTGAAGATGATGATGTGGTAGCCTTGCGCTCAGAAATTAATCGTTTATTGTCGGCGCTTGATAGCATGGTCAGAGTAAAGATTCAGAATCCTACATTTCATGGCTCCTCATTCATGCTTCCTCAGATTGACAAAACGCTCCCTCAATATTTATTGCGTTCTACTTGACACGACTTTATTGAACGAGCCCATCTAACTTCTTCGCTTGCAATCATAGATCTAAACACATGCAAAGTGTTTTCTGTTTAACCTTGTCCAATCACAATACAAAAAGGATTTCAATATTCAGTGCGAAAATAATAATTTTTAACTTGTATGTATACCATGAAACATGTTAACTTACATGCAATCTTCAAGAAATCGTCTCATTAAAACGATCAAACTATTGATATAGTATATATCCCAGTAGGATATACATAATATATGCTGGAGTAGCACAAAAATTCAACCCAACTTTAAAAGGACAATGGATTTTCAATAATTATGAAACAAGGAAATATTCCCTTTACAGCCTTTGAAGTTGCTTCTCATGATGACAAATGATACCGCCAGTGTGTCTCACGTTATTCTCGAGACAATAAACTCTAAGATAAGGGATTTCTGGAAACCGAAGGGAATAGCCTCTCCTAAATCATTTCGGGAAAGTCTGATAAATCTTCCCTTAAGGTACCATCAGCTTTTCCCTGTGAATCAATAGCCTTTTGATCCCCAGAGATGTTTTATACCAAATTGGTGTCTTAATGACATTGGACTTGCTAATGTATTGTTATCTTACAATATCTCAATTGCTATTTGGACTTTCAGAACTGAGTAAGTGGGGAAATTGAATCTCATTTAGAAGAGTAATGCTAATTCCAAAATTATTGTTGTGAAGGGCTCCTGAGAATATGGAAAGAGAAAGTTTTGTTTATGTCCCATTGCGCCAAGATATGATGCTAATTACTTTAATCTTCTTTCCCGTCTTCATCATTCTTAAGTGTCACACTCTTAAGACTTATCTTTAATCTCTTATCCCTTCTTCAGCGCTTTTCCTTGATGCATCAATCTTGGAATCAGAACAATCAAGAAATGTTGATATACTTTTTTTCTGAAAATTTTCTCTATCAAAGTTTTTAAAACCCTTTAATGTACCGTATCATAGTGAACAATGACAGAATTCTCACACAATTCGGGAATTAAATCTAGTCCGAATTGCAATAGCATGAACTAAATGTGCATAACCTGCCTCACACCTATTCCAAGAAAACAATATATCATTACACTGCCTAATGATATCATTATAAGGAATATGTCAATGGTCAAACGTTGATCTTGCATGAAGCTTGGTGCGCGAATCTTTTTAAATAAACGTTAAAACCGGCATATACCTCTGATTCTGACTTATGAATGGTGAGGATATGCCAACTCATATCAAATGCATTTGTATTTGAAACATCATACAATGCACCATTGAGGTAGTCGTCTGGAAAGAAAAGAAGTAGATTCATACTTTGATTTTGCAAAGTGTGACGAGCTTCTAATTTCATTATCAAGAGACTTATTGTAATGAGCATGTTCTGCATATTCTTGAAGGCTTGACTTCCCTTATGCCACACCTTTACCTATGATTTGGCATATCCGCATATTTGGCATCTTTTTCAGACAGCTAAGACACAATATCCGTACTTAGAGAAACATACTTCTTAGTTTATTTATCTTTTTATCGTTGGTGCTATTTCTTTTTTGAAACTATTTCTTTGCCTTTAATGGAAGGATGGCAATTGGTTGCTCAATTTTTATTTCTTGCTATGTTGACTGTCCTTACCTATTACAGAGTGCTTGCAAACTGGAGTTACAAGGACCCTGTATACAAGAAATCATTTAATTAATTCAGTTCTATTGTGGTAAAACTCTGTTTCATATTTTCCATGCTCCTGCGTTGTGTTTGTATATCTCTCTCTTACAACGTGTCTAATGAAGCTCTACAAAATGTAAAATTTTGATTGATTGAAATGATCTTGTAAGTTAATTAATACGCCTGTCTCTGCCAACTAGCTCAATTTGTATACATAATTTCCAAATCCCATGCGAAGAAAGTAAATTTCTCTTTGCGAATATGACATTGAACAAGGAATTCCTAACAATATAGTTTCCTGACATATTGTGTTCAATGAACATTCAAAGTTTTCGATTCTCATGAATAGTAGCATATCTTCCTGACACAGTGTAAATCTTTAATGGTCTTGCTCTTATCTACTTCGCTTGTAGTCCATTGATTTTCTATGTTTTCCCCAGGGAATTAGGAATCAATATTAATCAATCCATGCATCAAACAAAGACCATTAAATTCCTACCTCAAGAAGATACGGGATTTAAACGAGTCAGAATTGGACAAAAATTGTTACTCGTGCACTTCAAATTGACAAGTTTGGCGGTTTGGGCCAATATTTTCCTTTTCGGCATCAATAAAGAGCATAATAATATAACTTTCCGTTGAGTCAGTTTCCAAATTGTTGTTCATTATAGACAAACGTATGCTTATCTAGCAAAAACTATAAAACGGTGAATAACCTTAATCACACTCCATGGTAACGATGACTTGCTGTGTTTAAAGTAAAACTTAGATAGTAAAAAATTATTTACAGAGAACCCTTACGTTCTCCAAGATATGACACGACATGAATCTTTAATGAATCGTTAGGGTCTTTCGATACGACGTGAGGTGAGAACTTGGCTTCGCTCTTTGGAAACTGTGAAAATTCCCCCTCTCAATAGGAACAGAGGTGCTCTGAAATACCCAATGGAAGCGATAATGAACCCAATTCTTCACAATAACATGGGTGCACAATATCTACGAGCAGGTAGATTTGAGGAAGCAAACAATAATTTCAAGTTAGCGGCAGAAATGACGAGCAGGATTATCAAGCAAGGCATGCAGAGTAAATTGAACTCCAACGAAAATTTTACAGGATTTCCATGCGATCAAGGCACGACAATATTGAATGTTACACCGCAACTTCAATTTGATATAGACGAAGACAATCGAACAACGAAAAGGCGCAAAATTGTCAAAGAAATTCCAACGTTCATAACTCGAGTCGGATGCGGGTGCCCTCTAACCATCAAGTCTTTTGCCGATGGACATCAATCAGTCAATGCTGTATCGCTAAGCGCGATTCTTTTATACAATCTCGCTCTTTCGTACAACCTCAAGGCACTTATTGACAGCGAGCATGTGAACTTTATGTATTTACAGCGGTCACTAGGTTTTTACAAGAGAGCCTTCAACATTTTGTTTCGAAGGCCATTCTCACAAAACTCGAATTTGCCTATCATCGCTTTCATCCTTCATAACACATCACTGATTTACAAGTATCTGGAAATACCCGATCTGGAATCAAAGCATAGTGAAATGCTTATACAAATTCTGCGTGAAATGGCAAATCAAGAACAAATTTCAGGCAAGAGGTATGAACTTTTTTACCTGAAAATGCTGTTCATGCATGCCCCAGTTGCCTCTGCTGCATAATAACACAATAGCTAAAATATAAACGAATCATATTCTGAAAATGTCAACTTGATCGTCATGAACCTCTACTTATAAGAATGGTATATCCTTTTCCACTTCTCATGTGCATATGTTTTCATAGAGCTGCTTCCATAAAAGCAACCCCTGTACAAACTTCACTACTCAATTTAAACGTTGTATCCATCATGCATTCAATCAACAATACACCGTACTGAAATCATTTAACAGCTTGAGTTTTTCAAACCTGTAGTCTGAAAAGAATCCAAAGATTCAAATGAACTATTGCCAGACATGAAGAACATGAAGCATCTGGCTCAATAGTCCACGTTGATTGATACAGAACATTCAAGGGAACTGGATGTTTTCCAAGCCAAGTAAGGTTACCTTCTTGAGTCAGATACATTAAGGCTATCCCTCCAACAAAGCCTATCCAAATGAAATAAAAAGTTGAAAACCTGTCTCAGGCTTTTGAAGAATGTCCATGGTTTTATCGCACCAACTACACTATTGCAGAAATATGCATCTTTAAAGTATCCCATGCTACACAGAGGCATCTCTTCAAATTTGAAATATGCATAGCGGTTGGCAAATTTGGCTTTGAGTGACAAGCGTTGCTAAATCAGGTTGTTTTCTCCATTTGCGGTGTACCGCTTGTTTGAGCTTAGACATTGTCCTATTCGCTCTTTATCATGTTCACATAGGCATCATTGATTAAGAGATCATGTGAATAGCAAATGTAAGTAATTCATCTCAATAATTATTTAGTAGTTTCGGTAAATTTTAAAAAAAGTGAATCAGCAAATGCTTTAAATTCTTAGGATTAACAAAATATTATAATTCAGTAAAGTCAAAGGAGATGGAATATAGTGCTAATTTATTTAACCATTTTCGAAACTGTCGTGTCATTATCTTTATCCAGAATCAATTTGAACTTATGGGAGTAAGTAAGTATACAGTTAAATCTTTTAGGTGCATGAAGAACATTATTAGAAAACGGATCTTAAACGTGATGCCAACAGATCAGAATATACAGATGTCTCTTTCCATACTTCTACTAAAGTCTTCAATAACATATCATTGTATCTCCGTTTGAAAAGGAAACATGCACTTTGGGGCACGCTTCCAAATAATGAAGGTAATTAGAAATCACTCAGAAAGAGTTTCCTAGATATCTTCTATTTTTCTCATCACGATTTTTGAATTTGATCCTCTATAGAAGGTACGCAAATAGAAAGAAACTTTCTAGTGCAGTACCTTTTTACATGATAGCCGAATCACAATAAACTCCACGATTTTCAGAGAAAGGTATTTATTCCTATTTATTGATGTTTTGCTATGTCACGAGACAGCAGATATTGATTCGGATAATTTTCACCCTGATCTCTGACCTCTGTAAGTTGAAATGAGTTGGAGAGCTTTGGCATGAAACAACAGTATCAAAGATGCCATTCCTTTCAATATTAAGTTCGCACGCTGATGTCGATAGTTGCAGGCAAAAGGTTTTCCTTTTCAAAGTCAAGTTAAACGATTCTAATCAAGAAATGATTCCAGCTATACGTAAAGCTTATTATTATGAATCCGTACCTCAAATCCCTAATTGCTAGTGAGCATATGTGCAGGGATTGATTGCCTTGTACCATGCACATCGGAATATCTTTAGTGAGAAGCATAGGCAATAATTATTTATGAAGTCGGATTTTAAATGTCAAAAATCGCATTGACCGTGATTTAGGTTTCACTTTGGAAGCAGTGCTTGGTGGTTGACCATATCTCTATTTCGCAAAGAGAATTTCTCATTTGGTAACGTTCTTCATTCAATAATTACATTCGCGTCTGATTGCATTAGAGGTCCAATTTTGTAAGGCTAAGAAACAACTTGTTTTAGACAACAAAGAGTTCTTGCTGAATTGAAATTGTATGTTGAGTTGAGAGTAAAAATTATCTGATGCGTCAAAATATAAAGAGAGCAATATTCACGTCCCACATAAGTAAAAGTTGGTGATGAATGGAAAGTGTCTGATTTCTCCAGAAGACATCTTTAACTTGTAAGCAAAAAAAACAGCTCAAGCAGTTGCTGATTCCAGAAAGTCTTTGTCAGAGGACGGAGAAATAAACTTCCGTGCACATTGGCGCATAGAAGTCATATTATCTCAAGGGAGTGATCCCTTACTCCTTCTTGCAGCAAAGGAATACGGAAATTAACAATTATTCTCATTTTTGTTGTCCAACATCGAGGGCCTAGACAGCAAATAAGGATGCTACAATAGATAAGCAGACACAGTTAGAATTAGCAAATGTAACCATATCTGATGTGTGTCATAAATTACGAAACAGTTCTCTGTATTTGGAGTATGCAGTATACCTTTTTTACTCCTTTTGATTATACTTTGCCTTGGATGATTGAACCCTTTGACATTTAGTATTTAGTGAAAGAATGCAACTTGACTTGTTTAAGGATATCTTAACGGCAAGTTACCTGATTTGTAAGGAAGCAAAATGGCAACAGGGGTTAGACGGAAACATAAAAGGTAAACATGACTTTCGTAAAGAAGCATGAAGCCCAATTCGAATATCTGGGAATTCCAGATATTTTCTTCTCTTCCACTCAGGAACAGCTTGAGCGAGTCTTTCTGGATCCTGATGAATATGGTAATTTCCATTTGACTCCAATACAACAAGAGAGACTATTGGTGGGAAATAACGAGAACATGCAGCGTTTGGTATCGACCGAATTTGGTGCTATCCTAATGATTCCATATTTGTGTACATGGGATATGACTGATCATCGAGGATTCTGGGATTCTCTTTCGAGATTAACTCTCCGAACTCTTCGTGCAATTCATCTTGGACTCCAAACAATTGGAAAAATGGATGATGCAGTTATCACTAGTGAAGTCAAGGAAGAGAGTAATATGACGTTAGAAGAACGTCAAGATCATGCCATAATGCTGATGAATGAGATCTGCGATTCTCCCTTGCTTTGGTCTAGAGTCATATTGTATCGAACAAACACGCAAAATGGGAGTAGAGTTCGAGGAGCATTACCGGCTCCTCCCTATTGGTCTCAAATTCCCATCAATGATGAGACGGATGAAACTACTGAAGGTGACTTGAGTGGTCCTTTTCCTTTTGTATACTATCCCATACTAGAAGCGAAATTGGATGGTGATATTCCATCCATCGACTGCTCCCTAGTGTATGTAAATCCCAATCGTACACCGTGGAAGAATGGTATTCCTACAATAGATTTCGTTCCGTCCTACAGTGTACCAAACAGGAAATTACGGTGCATACGCTATGCGGCACTCTTGGTCGATGAAAGTGGAGGAGCACCATCCTTTGCGATAGAGGCTGTAAAAACCATGTATGCCAATTTTGTACACCAGATGCATCTTGTACGTCAAAAAAAGCTAGAAGTGGATGACACAAATACGTCGATGAATGCAAATATACAGAATCCTGTGGACACTCTTTCATTGCTGCGATCCAACCATAACACCAAATTACCTCAACAAGTGCATACTGACTCCAACGATCCGATGGAACTCGGAAATCCAGAATGTGGATTGGCAACGGACAAATTTGTGATAGTACATGATCCAAATGAGGCAGATATCTTTTTTTCCTACAAATCCCTGTTTTCACCTGGACCACTTCGAGAGATCTGGCAAACCAAGATTGACCGACAAATCCTAATAAATCAATTCCCGTACGAGGGAGCCTTGGTACAGAAAGACCATCTTGGGAGAGAAATATGTAGGCAACATGGACTACCACTCCCAAGTTGGGCTCTGGAAACCTACGACTTGGAGGTTCAGTTGGGAGAGTTCGTCGGTGCCTCCCTCTGTGAGGCAGACCGATCTGGTGGCACCCTCCCTTTGTGGATTATTAAGCCCTCAAATGGGACACAGTCTCAGGGACATGTCATTACCAGGAACTTAGGCCAAGTCCTACGCCTTGTCGATGCCTGCGGTGGTAACCGCGTGGCACAGCGATATATCGTACGTGATAAAGTTGTATCATCCATATTCTGCTTTCTGTATTCTCATCTTTCTTATACGACCTTTCCTCGACTAAATACTATTCCTATAGGAAAATCCAGTATGCTTTCAAGGAAGGAAGGTTGATTGCCGTTGTATTGTTTTGATGACGTCGGCAAGGAATGGCTATCCGAGTCTATACATGTACAAAAGACTATACTTTCGAATTGCTGCAAAATCTCACTCGATATCTACACCAGGTGACTTGACTGATCATCATTCTGTACTCAGTGCAATGCATCTTCTAGACAAGGATAATGATGTTGAGACGACAGTAATCAATAAAGTGATCCTTCCAATTGATACAAAGACAATCATCCAACTTGAAAGGGAATACTCATCACAGGGATTCCAATGGAAGGAACTAATTTTACCAAAAATAAAAAATCTCATTAGAGAATTGTTCACCAACGTCACCCGATCATTTCCATCCATGGGTGAGAAAGATCAATATCGAGCCATCTATGGTGTTGATATCATGTTTTCAATTGAATCAGAAGGAATTGAACCAAAGCTCACTGAAGTATCCTTTTGCCCTGCAAATAATGCAATTTGCGATGCCTATGAAAGAGATGAAAATGACTATAAAAATTACAATACCGATATATTCAGCTGTCTATTCCTTGGCGAGCTTCCTGATTCGATTGTCCAATTGCAATGATTGAATATGATCAACATAAAAAGTTGATTTGGTGGAATGTATTATGGCGAAGAAAGTTGTTCAATATCAAACGATGTAGGCAAGTATGAATAGAGATTTAATCTCATGGGTATGTATCGACAATGTCAATGCTTAATGGGAAATGCTTGAAGGCCAATGATCATCTTGAAGTAGGGGAGATGATGGAATAAGAGATTCAAGTACGTAACCTAGACTAAATGATGAGTTGGGCATTATAATTCCTAGCATCACTTCTTATATAGTGAAATTGCTCATCAGCAATTCCTAATATATCACTTATGTATTGAAAACTTCAGAAATTTGTAGAGGTTTTAATGTCCTTGATGATCCTTGAAAGTATCAAAGACGGGAATAAGAATATCAGCAAAGACATGAGTATAACCCAACTCTCATACGTAAATGATATTGCCTAAACATAGATGACCCTCATCTTTCATAGCATGACCTTCAACTTAAATTAAGAAATTCTTTTTTGTCCCTCAGGAATCTAAATCCATTGAGAAGGTTATCCTATGAAAATAGAATGAAGATCAGAAATGTGCCCAGAAACCTCTCCATATACTGGAAGACAAGGACACAGGAAAGGAAGCCTTGATTCCCAAAACCACTTTTTGTATTGTAATCTAGAATAACCTTGTATACTCTAATAATCAATTATCGGGTCATTTAAAATGACAACCTTTGCAAGAAAATGGATATTAGAAGGTAGTGGAATATTTGAAGACACAAGTGCTCACGTATGGATAGATTTTTTGGGGGGAACCACCCAGATAAGATCAAGCTATCAAGTGAATCAAACGGAAGGTTTTATCTAGATTTAAGAATCTTTACTTTATGAAAATGGTGTGCTTCCTTTGGTTGAAAAAAAAAACGTTTTCTTCTATCACTCTGATTTATCCCTATACCTTTCACGTTTGATTGATAAGGCCTTTGCCACAAAAAAAGTGAATCGGATTTTCTCCGAACACGTAACTAGTTTTGTTCGATCGAGTCAGATTCTTACCGGGGTAAAGTTGTAACGAAACCAATTTCATGGATGTTGCGTCTGACGCTATTGGTAATGAAGAGGCAAATTGAATGGGTTTCAAGTATCTCCAAAGTTAGGACTTTCTACACTACACCTTCAGGATGGCGGAATAGTAGAAGTAATGAATTGAAATGTAAACCACAATTATGGGCAGTTTGGGATCCAATTTGCCGACGGCGGCATTTCGGGACAACCTCCAAATCCGATTCTAGGATAAACCACCCTCCGAAATCATCAACTTCCAAAACGATTCGAACATTACGTAAAAATCCCATTGGTAATAATCATCATGGGCGTCAGACCGATCGAGACCCAGAGAAATTAAGTAGGGCAACAAACATCAAGAATCTGGAGCAAGAATTGCAGAAACTGCGACATCAGCAGTGGGAGCTGCCTGCCTTACCTTCTCTTTGGTCTTCTCGTAATTTTTCCATGAGTATTTTACCTCCTTCCCGTAAACTACCCGATCAAATTGATCCAAAGTATGTAGACCTAGTCAAAAGTGCACGAGCGTTTGTTCAACAAATCCTTGAAGCAATGGGAACAAGTGATGACAACGGAAAGAACAGTAAGAGCGGCAAAATCATCCATCAAAAATACCAAAACTTTGATACTCGTTATACCCATCAAGTAACTTTTTTTCTTCAGCAGTCACTTTACTTCTTTCGGACATCCTACAACGATTGTCGGAAGATCTTGGCCCTTGCCCGCCATTGGAACCTTAATCTACCTAACATTCACTTTGCTTTGGAAGCTGCATGTCGTGAGGAACGTTGGGAAGAAGCCGCTAATCTTTTCTCGCACCAAATAGATCCTGACCGAGGTGGTTATCTCCCAATGGATATTGACGTACGGTGGCCTTTGGGACTATATATCATTGCCAAGGATGCCGAAAAACGAAAGTGTTCCATTGTAGAACATGTCATGGATGCGGTCATGTCCATGTGTATGGTCAATCCGATGGATCAAGATAAGTGTAAGTCGAATGATGCATTTTTTTCTGTCCTAGACAATGAGTATTTTTTGATCAGTCTAACACCCCGAAAGACGTCTTGGCTGCTGGAACTGTTATTGGACAGATGGGTGTCTGGGAGGAACTTCTGGAATATCAACGACGTAGCTTCAATAGCTCGAGGCTGGGACAAGCTCTGGTCGCTGCGACGATGCATGCTTGCATGATGAATGGTAAATCTCAAATGGCGTGGGCACAATATTCAACCCTAACCGACGGCATTGGATCCGTTCGAATTGAATGGCAATGGAGTGGGGGAGCTGATATCATAGACCCTGTGGTTAGAGATATTGCCATGAGAGCTGCGGGACCAGAATCACTTATCTTGTTCCGGCAGGCAAGGGAAGAAGAATTTCAGGTGAGTGTACAAGCTGTACTTGGAGTGATTCAATCATGTACCTGCCTAGACGATGTCTTGGAAGTTGTCAATAATCTTTGTGATGGATCCTCTTCTTGGTTGGTTGACGGGGATTTGCTGAGTATCAGCAATGACATCAGAATGAAAGAAAAACAAAATGCAGATTACAATCGATTGTGCCTTGAATTCCTGGTCATACAAATCATGCAGTACTGCAACAAAACTCAAGAATTTGCAGTAGGCTTGCAAGTGTTTGACTCACTTTTGAATGATGATACCGATTCCATTTCAGCTATGGATTGGGCACAAGTGGTTATTCCCATTTTTTCCAAACTCAGTCATAAAGACTCCATGCTTGCAGAGCTGATGACATCTCAGAAAGCGTTAGGAATGGATGCGATAGCAGCAGCACTGTACGAAAGTTTGGCCAAAGATAACGTCGATTCCTTTCCTTTATCACGCATAGTTTACTCTAATCCTCATTCGATACAGCCACAAATCGAAAATTGGCTTACCGTCCAAGATATTATTCATAGTTTAAAGCGGCAGGTGTATCAATCGTCGACATCATCCTTGACCAGAGATCAAACTATCGACCTGTTGTCTGTGTTGGCAAAAGTGGCACAAGCCGCCAATGACACTGATCAACCTCGTGCAACCGTTTTCATAGTTAAGAGTTATTTGAAAAAGATCAGTCGTCTCCAGAAACCAGAACTCACGGTAGAAAATACAGTCCGTTCCATTTTAGGTATGGGGAGAGAGGATGTGTCGGAGTATGTGATGCTCAAGAAGCATGATCATCTTTTGGCAGAATTTCTTCGAGCATTTAGATTACAATGTGAGACCAATCATGCAAAGAGCTTGTCCGAAAATGTTATTCAAGATGGCGATATTTCCTTAGATGACTTTCCTCTTACCGCTCATGAAGTATTGTCTACCAAGGTGGAACTTGGACAACTTTCGGAAGCCCTTGCCTTATTTTACTCTCTTGCTCCGACTACATGGACACCTACTATGTTTACCACTTTGGCTAAAGCGATGGAAAAGGAGAAATTTTGGAATGGAATTTTTGATTTGTACTCTCGCTCTCTAAAAGCTGGTTGTTTGTCGGAGGCTTTGGGAATATCTGCTATGAAAGCCATTGCTGAGTCTCAGCATTATGATGCCAAAATGCAATTACTCAGAGCAATCGTCAAAAAGCTTTGTGCGCTCTCTCAATTGACGGAAGTTAAGTGGATAGAACTAAATTATTGGAAACTGAAGCAGATACTTGGAAGTCGATACTCTCGGTTGTTAATGCATTGGAACGATCAAAAAACAAGTCATATCTTCGAATTCCAGCTAGCCATTCAACAATTTTATGAAAGTGAAAGTTCTGGCCTGGCTCTTAATTATGAAGTCGAATGTGCTTTAGTTGAGCACTGCAGGAACTATGACGACATATCAGAGCTTGCAACAGAATTGGGGATTGTTTTACCAATTGAGCGAGATCAAGCAAACAATATAGTTAGCAAATTGGCTGCAACAACTGTCCATAACGAAACCAATGTAAAGGAGATAGACAACGTATTGGAATCCAATGTAACAGAAGTGACATCATAAATGCTTCCATGAACATGACGCAGACTCTAGATGAATGCAAATGATGGTGGTTATGGTCCGATCGAGACGTATCATTCAAAAATGTAATGTCAATCCAAGGATTAAAACTTCGGATGTTGAATTTCTGACTCAGTTAGGTGTCATTTTGTTTGACTCCTTTATAATCAATCAACCTGTAAAGTTGAATTTCTGAAATTCAGAAGAGAAGATTCCAACAATGATATCCAATGAAAACAAGAGAGTTTAGGAAGTGAAACGGATTGGTGTCACCCTAAATAAAGCATAAAACTATGCGTCTTTGGAGGCAAATTACGACCTAAACGCTCAATTGATTTTCTATAGTGTCTAGCTGTAGTTCGATCGTCAATAAATGCAAGCTGTTACATTCAGTGAAACGCAAATTCCTATCAAGTTACGTTTCAAGGCATTGATTCAGTCGTTGAGCAATTCTTGCATCATTATTTTAATGTTAGACGCTTACACTAAAATCAGGTTGATGACGTTTCCAAATTCGAATTCAACCTATTGTCATGGATAAAACACGACACGTTTCTTTCAAGTGAAGTGTATCTACGCTACCTTTGGTTAGATTTTACCTCCAATTCCAATACATACAGCATTCAGCGATTCTCAGGATTCATCTCCGAGAAACATAATGCCGCAACTCAACGGAGGAGCCATTAGGTATCAAAGATACAAACTCACCAATATTTAGCCACAGAAAAGTGTATCCGTCAATAATATCAAGTCAAAGGACTCAACCAATCATCTGTATATTAAAATTATACGTATTTGCGATATCTTCTCATGGATAAAATATGACTAGTCGCAATAAATTGAAGGGTTCATCTCTGCCATTCTCGGCACCCTTATCTATGGCACCGCCATCTCGAATGTACATTCCCTCTATGATTTCCTGTTCGATCCAACGCTGAGCATCGTGTACAAACACATATACTGGTCGATTCGTCGATTTCGAACAGCGCTTTGCCATTTGGAGTGTCCAGTAGGCTGCTTCCTGCCTTCCTGGATGTCTAGGAAAGAATCCCATCGGAGCATCTAAAAGGACGGTATGGAAACATTTGCCTTCAACAGCAGGCGGCATTTTTATCAAATGTGGAGAGCGAAAGAAATTTGAAGCTCGCTTCACAGAATGTCCTTTCTTCTGCCGATACTTCACTTGATACACTTTTAGATTTGATGATGTTGAACGCATAACAGTATCTATCCATTTTTTCTGGTCTTCTAGGAAGATAGATGTTCCACAAGGATTCATGTCTCTCCAAAGTGCAGAGTCAAATCCAAGTCCAAAGATTAAAAAATTTGGATTCGGAGCCGATTTATGAAGAATCTCTATTATCCACGCTGCTTGTTTTTGAATCAAAATTGGTTCTGGATCTAATTTCGAATAATAGGCCAGGGTTTCAAGCTTTAATGAATGATTGCAGGGAAGAGCACGCACTCGGTCAGCGATCTCCTGCTTTGTGAAGTTCCAAAACGGATTCGTCATGTCTTGTTGCCGCCATAGTATCGGTTCCAGGAATGGGATATGAAATGCTGCTGAATACAAACGTAGTGTTGTCGCCGAAATTGTCAAGAAAATGCACAAAGACAAGAAATGTTGCTTACGAAGACCAAAAAGTCTTCTATCCTTCATCCTGGAAGAGAGTGAAGTGACTTTAGCTGCCCATAACCTCGTTGACGCAAAGTGGAATCTCATTTGCCACTTTGCACTCACTGAAACATTTGGTGATAATGAAATAAAATGCCAATTGAATTTTATAACGCGAGGCCAAAAAATCTACTTTCTTTGGCAAAAACTGCCAAAAATTGCAGAACAAAAAAATTTATACCTCGACTGTCGTGATCCAGTATTACGAAAAATAGTTTATTGAAGCTATCCGAGAAGCTCACCAGAACTAATCCGTCTAAAGGTAGACTAATGAGCCATATAAGTTTTTCGAATCAATATCGGAGACATTGGGGACTGTGGGAAAAAGGATCTTGAATGAATTTGCATATATACTCAGCAATCCTCTCATTACAGATTTGAATAGATAGCAAGTAATAAGTTTTCTCTCCCTTTCTATGACCTCTGTCACTTGGATTGAGCTATAATTTTCAGTGGGTTGAAAGATCCGACAGATGATTAACTTCTCTGGTAGAATTATTTCTTTTTCTGGCTCATTCTAAACACTTGAGGATTAGTGGTGTGAAAAGATAATCTAGTTTACTCCTTTAGTTTAATGTATGGTTTAATTTCAAATTCGAGTTGGTTTGTATCATGGTAACAATAACGATATCATGGAACTTCTAAAAATCAACAATGAAACACTTCATTTGGAAGTCACTTGATCCAATTTACATATTACGTGTGCTCTCTAACTACAAGCAAATACTGAATAAATTTACAGCGTATACTCTACCAAGGAGCTATGAAGTCTCTATACCTTGACACTTCCATGATGTAGAACTGTATCAACACAAGTCTTTTTGATTTTCAGGATAAAGGGATGTTATGATTTTTCATGCTGATTCCAACAAATTGCAAGAAAAGCGTGTTTGAGTTTTCCTAGCACACCTATAGTAAGGCATAAATAAGCAACATAGATTTCCGCAGAAAACTAAATAGAGGCTTATTTGGAATAATTACTTCTAATTATTGAATCATATTGCTCTCCTCGTTAATGACCTTGTGTCGTCCTCGACCGAGAGCGACCCAATCAATTTCGTCTTCTCCAAATGATGTTTCTTCGATATGTTCACATGCCTCCTCAGACACAACATACGGCTCAAGACGCATGGCTAGAGCTTTAGGTACACGGCCCACGACATAAGTTCCAGTTTCACGATACTCAATTGTTTCTACGGATCCAATTTCATGGATTGCATTCAAATCTTCTCCTTTTGCGTATGGAATTTCGACTTCAATGGGACACAAAAGATTGGAAAGTGCAAGCTCTACCACTGAGACGAATTCCTGAAGGCCATCTCCAGTAAGAGATGAGACCGCAACTTGCATATCATTCATGGCTGCCTCATACCGTATAAACTCAGCTTCGTCGGGATCTATTAGGTCAATTTTGTTGAAAACCGTTACAATAGGCTTATCTATTGCTCCAATTTCAGTCAGAACTTGACGAACAGCTCGTTCTTGTTTTAACCACACAGGATTGGAAATATCGACGATGTGAATCAAAACATCGGCTTCCTGAACTTCCTCAAGAGTTGCACGAAATGCAGCCACCAATTGGGTTGGCAATTTCTGGATGAATCCAACAGTATCCGTCAACATAACTTCTGGATGAGTCTTGTATCCTGGAAGCTTAACTTTGCGGGTCGTCGGATCAAGTGTTGCAAAAAGCATGTCGTGTGCCATCACACCAGCTCGGGTTAAATAATTAAGTAGCGTTGATTTTCCTGCGTTTGTGTATCCTACGAGAGACAAAACTGGTAGCCCTGATCTTTCTCTTCCTTTTCTGTGAATTGCTCGTTGCTTTTGAACATCATCAAGTTTCTGTTTAAGTACAATAATTCGATCCCTGACAAGTCGCTTATCGATCTCGAGCTGGGATTCACCAGGGCCACGAAGCCCTACTCCACCCGCGCCACTCTGACGTTCTAGATGAGTCCACATTTTTGTCAACCTTGGCTTTCGATATTCATGCAAAGCCAAATCAACTTGAAGCTTCCCTTCGCGTGTCTTGGCATGCTGTGCAAAGATATCTAGAATCAAGGCTGTACGATCAATCACCTTAACTTCTCTTTCCTGTACGTTGAAGTCGTTTTGTATAAGTTTCTTATTAAAGGCATTTTCAAGGGCCTTTTGTTGTCCGGGAGTAAGTTCTGCGTCGAAAACTACAGTATTGCATCCTTCTATGGATTTCATCAATGTATCAGTTTCTATCACTTTACCCGTTCCGATATAAGTTTTCGGATTAATTTCGTGTACTCGCTGAATAATTTCCCCAATGCATTCTAGTCCTGCTGTCCGAAGGAGATCTCTCATTTCGTTCATACTCTCATCTAAAGTGAAATATAAATCCCATTCTTCAGGATTTGTAGATAAGGACTTTGAAACTCTAGATTTATATCGAGCGGAAAGGTCTTCCACTCCAACTAAGACACATTTCTCCAGTCGCTGACCTTCGCTCTTGTATAAACGATCCTCGCGCTCCATCTTCCGGTCATCCTTGTCTCGTAAATAGTTTGTTTCGTCTTCCTCTTCGTCCTCGTAATCAAGATCGAAAAATGAATTTTCGGGTAGAACATCAGGTATCGGATTATCTTCTAGCCGAAATACTTCACCAGGATTCTGAGATATGACTTTAAGGTGTGTTTGTCGAGTTGATAGTTTCAAATTTGAAAACCCTGAGCACGATTTACTCAGTAACGACGTGTGGAGAAAAAAAGCGAACACACTTGAAAGCGTTGATGTACTGTTCAAAATCATTTCGGAGATTTGAATGTAGCAATATATTGAAGCAACAGATTATGTTGTTGTAACAGGAGGTTAAGATGTTTGTCAAGCCTATCGTGTAATACGTCCGATGACTTTATCAGATGTTCTGTGTCAGATACTCCTTGTACAAAGTTTCAGAACTAACTTTGTTCGTTTGACAACTTCGGAGTAGAACCTGATTGTTCGGTGGTTCAGACAAAACTTACGTCAGCAATTTTTCAATCTCTAACACGATACTACTAGTACAAATAAATATAAACCCTACAGAGTATCACTAACTCCCATATACATCAGAAAAGGCTGCTTCAAGGGCAACTGAACACAATATTTGATATCAACATTGAGAGAGCCTTACCATATGAAACAACGGTTGCTAACCTTGCTCAACCATGCTCATTATTTCAAATAATTTCCTTGTTTTTGCAGAAACAATGATTGCATTGGTAATCTATTTGTCTATCTACCTAATCGATGTCACTGTTATTGCGAGCAGATTTCATTCCTGTTGAAAATAAGTCATACTTTGAAATGCATAACAAATAAACTGGATCTTAAAGCAATTATATCCTTCCATAGTAATTTCCCACATTGCAGGAGTATAGGCAAGATTCATCCTGAAAATTAAAGATCAAGTCAATTTGTCATGTTAATTTACCATTATGGTTGAAGTATAATCACAAGATTCAGATGATGGAGTGTATCACAAAGTAGAGTATCCCTTAATTAACCTTTTAAAGCCAAGATTAATTATCAATAGGAGCAAGAGAGATAACAGAGTGATCGTAATAAATAAAACCCATTATTTGCAAAGTAGTGAAAAATACTATGAGTAGTGCATCATAGGTTGTGGAATATGTATTTGTGCACCATTCATTCTGGCATGCCATTCTAACAGCAATGCCAGATTGTAAGACTCAATGTGAACACAATCATTGAGGGTCAGGAGAGTGTATGAAAGGGAATTTTCATACTTACTAAGCACAGAAATTTCTTTCGATAAGAATAAAACTAATAGTATGACGTAATTATCTCTGGTGTATGATGCTCTTCACTTTGTATTATTGGAAAGCTGATTTTGGATTAGTTTCATTGCTAATTCTCCTATGGCTGATCATGGCATTGCCTGTTTGTTTTTGTTGTTGACGCCCAGTCAACATTGCCATATGCTGTAATGCTGGCACCGTTCTTGAAACTTGCCGGTGAGTAGAAATTACAATTTCAACTTTGCTAGTGTTAGATTTGACAGATTTGATTGGCTATTATGTTGACATGTTACCACTTGCACAATGAGGGGGGAAAGTTTTCCATTCTTCTTTTTCATCTTCAATGCTCAGGATGTTGCTTATGTTTTCCAAGGTGGTTGGATCAGTGCAACTGTTGTCCAGTAGCCATTCTAAGCGATGGCTATTCAAGGATTTCTGTCTATTTTGCATGTTTATTCTAGATGACAAATAATAGGCTGATGTACCAGCTGACTGGCGGGCTGGCTGGCTGTCCTTTCGTTACTAAGGTTAACCCATTCAAACATGAGCAAAAAGACATCCTATTCTCCTTTCGATGACAACAGGTTCCAACCCTTCGGATCTTCCTACGAATCGATTTGAGCTTGAATTGGAATTCATTCAATGTCTAGCATCTCCGGCATATCTTCATCACTTGGCAACTACAGGGACATTACAGGAAACGGCATTTTTAGAATTTCTTGACTATTTACAGTATTGGAAACAAGAGGAATATGTCAAATATTTATCCTATCCTCATTGTTTGTACTTTCTTGACCTACTTCTTCAGAGTCCTACGTTTCGAAGAGAATTGGGAAATGTAGGATTTCGAAACTTTGTCCATGAACAGCAATTTTATAGTTGGCAACACAGGGCAAAAACACTTTCGGGTCAAGGATTGCCAAAAGAAGAACAAATAGAGCAAAAAGAAAGCGATGCAATGGATATCACTGGAAGTGAACAAATATGAGATCATAGAGGATATGTCTATCCTATCTAATGGATCACCTTTAAATTTGGAGGAAGAAAAAATATCGATTTGTGGCACCTGGATTAATCGCAGGCTTGAAAAATCCGAACCTACTATTTCAACATTAAGCGTTTTTCAAATAAGATCTGCCTAGATAAGTCTTTGATTAAATTCAATATGCTAAATAACACTGTCCTAATGTTGTACATGATAACCACAATTCTTCAGAGAAGAAAATGGGTCAAAATCACCTACATAATTCCGAGAGACAAAACTCCCTTTCGTCTTTTCATGGTTTCTGCGTATCAATGGGATTGGCTCTATCACCTGTATTGTCAGATTGGACTTCCGTATTTGTCTCATCAGCCTTGTCGATGGATGGGCCGTGTACACTCTTATTTTTCGCGGAAACCGACAGTCCAATACGTCTCCACGCATAGGACGAGAGTGCTGATGGAGACGAGCTCAAAATGGAACTTGGAGATAATATCTCTTTTGTTTTTGAATCATGTTGACTGTTGTTAAGAGCTCGCTTCTCTTCCACGTCATCATCAACACTTTGTGATTTAAAAAAAGCTTGTGACGCTGCACTCGAGGCAGTCAAAACAATGGAACTGGCAAATCCACCAGCCGCTGTTCTTACTTTTCCAAACTGTTGATCAAGGCGAAGGTCACTAACTCTAGGCTTCGTGGAGCTTTTTTCCCCACTTTCATGATTGGAATCGACTTTGGCTTGAAGTTGAAGATTCAAGGATTCTATTTCTCTTGATAACAACTCTGTATTGGTTTGGAGATTTGCCTCTGCTTCAGTTAGCTTGTGTTTAGTGTCCACCAATTGATCTGTAAGCTTGGTTACTGTTACCGAAAGTTTTGCATTCTCTGCTAAAAGACGTAAATAATGTATAGTGTTGGCCGACGCACGAGGGTAAGAGCGTAGTGCTCGCTGTCGCGTCCATCGTCGTCGACGAAATGGCCTCTGCACAGTATCCTTTGTGATATTTGCATGATCCCAACAAAGAGTATTGGGGGAGTTGATAAAATGATCTACCTCTTCCCCATATATCCATCCGTCTCCATCGCAAGCAATACGCTTATCAGATTTCTGACTGTCGATAGCACGTCGATTTTCCACTCTCCAACCTGAAACCCACTCCCATGTTCCACCATCTTTTGGTAAGCCATAACCTTTTTCTACACTAATAACCTTGGAAACTATATCATCTGTCAGGACACTATGCTTCGGCAGAAGATCAGGAATCATTGATTTAACTGTTGCATCTTCCATGTCCGATGCTTGTCCGGGAAGTACAATTGGCAACTTCCGAAATCTAGGAGGAAAATTGCGTAAAAGACCAATCCATTTTCCTCCCTTGTAAATCTGCCATTCGTAAATCTAATGTAATTTTTCGAAATTTACAGAATTGGAGAAACGTGTAAAGAAGGAGCATTACCATAATTCGCAACACGATGAATATTACTCACCTCTTCCTCTTCTAATGCGCTTTTCTGAGAGCGTGGATCATATGGCAATATCTCTAGCATACGTACAAGATGGAGCGGTAGCGTTGTTTTAGGCTGGTTTACGGCAACCATAACGGCATCGTTATCTGCTGTCAGAGCGTCGATAAGTTCTTTGAAACCATCTCGTTCGGACCTCATCGAAAGGAACGCTTTTTTGCTAATAGCACTAGAATTCGAAAGGTGGTTCAAATGATTAGCTTTCTTTTTTTCTTCCACAATTTTTTCACTTTCCATTGTCGTTAACAATAACTTTTGATTTTCTTTCAATCTGGAGAGCTCCAATTCCAGTTCCGCTCGCCTTTGTCTTTCGCGATCTAGTTCATCTATAACATCTCGAATTAAGCCTTCTTCTCTTGTTTCTTCTATACTTCTTGAGGATTCAACGATGGATTTCTCCATCCTGATTTGTTTCTCTTCAAGTGATCTCTGAAAACACACATGATTCGATTTCGATACGGATTCAGCGAAAAGCGAGCCAAATATCTGCATAAGTCCACTATCTAGTACAGGGCCGTTCAGTACAAGGTTCAACTGATAATGCATTAACAAACACTACATGGATATCACGATATGCCTTTAAAACATGCTACTTAGATTACAATTGGATCGATTGAATAAGCAACTTTGCTTATCTGGGAGCTACCCACCCCACAAAGCATCATGCAGCTTTCTCCAACTTTACACCTATCTGACTTAATGTTTATCATGTATCTGATTTACAGCAATGCTTTTGTCATTGGAAATTGATGTCTGGAAAATGCAAAAGGTAATTATGGATACTCAATACAATCGAAATTCGGGTGTATCGGGACTTCCATTGCAAAATAAGTATATGACTTCCTTAAGATATATCATCTTAGGAGACTTCTGGATAAAATTCAAAAGCTAAATTCAACTATCATTTTATTGTCATCTACATGCATTTTGATTACCAAGCAATATAACATTTTTTTGGTTTTCAGCTCACGATGGAATCCCTGAAAGTTGCAATAAATTTAAGAACTCAACTGGATAAGCTACAGTTTCTTCTTCAGTATCAAAGTCAGTACCATAACTTTGAAATTGACATAGCTGGGCTTCTTCAATTTAGGCGAAACGAATAATTCATTTCATCAAAATCTTTTCCAAAGCAAAATATCGTTGAATAAATCTGTCTATATTATTTCATAGCAACCATAATTTTGGCATATGCGTAGAATTCTTGCTTCATCCTTTGTCAAAACAGGAAGTTGGAAAGCTTCAAAAGCTCAAAAACATAGTATAGCTATGGATTATGATTTTAGATAGAATTTGTTCTAAGTTGTGATTCTAGATAGAATTTACTATAGGTGCAATATTATGACATTGTTTTGAGCTATCTGAGGCTTTAATACACAAAAAGCAATTTCGTCAATACTGAACTCCGAATAGAAGATCATTATTGTCAAATGGCTTTTGACTGTAAATTGGGCCAAGGAGTATTTGTTGCTGTGAAGGAAGTATCGAAATTTTTTCTTGGCCTTAGGACAATGTTACTGTATTTCAAAGATCAAATATCAATGTAGTCTTTATAGGAAATACTTGGTTGGCTGGAAATCCTTTGAAAAGTACATAAGGTTGGATTGCAATTATCAGTCATGATTACACTTATGGAAAGGGGAGGATGTTGGAGTTTGATTTAAATTTGAATTGATATAAAGGAAGTTAAAGACTCCAGAAATGTTCCAATCTTGATGTATATGTTGTTGACATGGTTTCAATGACTTTGTCTATCACCCACAAGAATCAGGAAGGTAAATTAGTGCAATGACAAAGAAATACAGTTGATTATTGACGTGGAACTGGTAGTTGATGGTGTGCTAGTACAACTAGTTCGAAATTCCCTGAAACGGTTTTGCAAACACGGACATTTCAATATATGACCATACTCCGTTTCTTCTCGCAACAACCACATCTCATCGTTCAGTGCCAAAATTTAAACGTAAAAAAAAGTATTTGCACACTTCGCAACCTCAAGAAGAAGAAGAAGTCCTTTGAGTGAAAAAGGAAATACAGATCAGAACTCACAACGTTAAGCAACGTTAAACCAGCTGAAACATGAGTCAAATGAGCTTTCAAGAACAGGCGATTGTCAAAGCCTTGCCTGGAAATGACAAATGTGCTGAGTGTGGCATGAAGAATCCACAATGGGCTTCAGTTAGCTTTGGAACAGTATTTTGTTTGGAATGTTCTGGAGTACATCGGTAGGTTACTTTCAATTTTCCATCGCATTTAACATATAACCCATTGAGAGGCATTGTCTTTTTAATTTTCTTACAATCATTATCTCTACTTCAATATCCGAAAGTTCGCTCGGTGTTCATATTTCATTTGTTCGATCCATAGCAATGGATTCTTGGACTCCAGCTCAGCTTAACCTTATGAAGGCTGGTGGAAACGCTCGATGTGCCACGTATCTTCAACAGAAAGGAATTCCTTCCGGAACTCCCATCAAGGAAAAGTATGAATCGCCAGCCGCTCAATTGTACAAGGAGGTATTGAAAGCTCGTGTAGAAGGACGCCCTGAACCTACCGAATTACCCAAGGTGGCACCTCGAAGTGGTACCTACAACAATACCTCTGCCAACGCTTCTACCTTTGCAGCCCCAAAGCCTGGTGAGGACCCAAATGGTATGGAGCGCTTAACAGGGGAATCCGATCAACAATACATTGCAAGACAGACACGTCTACGTGATGAAGCGAGACAAAGAATGGCAGCTAAATTTGGTGGTGGAAGTAGTAATATGGGAGGTGTTGGATCGTCTCGAATGGCTGGAATTGGAAGTGACCCCCACTACAATCCAAATGCTGGCTTTTCCCCTGACTTGAATGTGGAGAGTTTGGTGTCAGGATTTGGATCAGCATTGAGCTCTTTTGGGTCGGTTGCCATGGGAGCAGCAGCTTCTGCCACTTCTCTCATTAAGGATGAAAAAATTCAGAGCATTGGTGGGAGCATGTGGAGCACATTGACAAACTCTGTATCAACGGTTGCTTCAACATTAACTCAACCTGAAAGCGACGGATTGGAAGAATTTCATCGGCGCATGGCCTCGCAACGATCTACTACAGGTTCTAAGTATGAAGGATTCGGATCGGATAACACGATGGGAAATAACAACACCATGCCCTCAGCTTCCTACACCGGACAACCATATTCCAACGCTGCTGTCCAAGAAGCGCCCGGAGCGCCTGGAGAAGACCGCAATGGCATTGAGCGTCTGACTGGTGAGTCAGATGAACAGTATGTCATTCGCCAAACACGACTTCGTGATGAAGCCAAGGCTCGAATGGCTGCCAAATTTGGAAATGGAGGTCTTACTTCTGCATCTTCGTCATCATCGGCAAATGCGAGTACACTTTCCTCCTTTGGGCAAAATCCACCGTCCTTCTCAGCCCCCATGTCCGGTGGTGTCACTTCAGCACGTCCTACGCCGCCTATTCCAGCCGCTAAATCAGCTCCATCTTCTGGCAACTTTCAGGGTGCAGTTCCAGCGCAGCGCAAGGGTCCTGCTGTCAAATTGAAGGTTGAAAACGATGTTGATTTTTTTTCTTCCTTTGGCGCCTAAACGATTTACACAATGGATTGTTTCTTTTCATTTTATGATAATTTTATGATTAGTGTAATGCTGATTTGTTGTTACCTTGATAGCCTTGTACTTTGATTCTTGTTGGGTTTTGCAGAATTTGCTGTGCCATCAAAGAGGACAGGTCGTCACGGAAATCATTGATACTCAAAAACTAAAAAGATTTATCTCAAAAATGAGTCACTAATACATGTAATTTCACTTTATTAATATTTACACACAAAATGCTTCTTGAAGAAGTAGTATTGAGCAGGCAAGAGACTACGGAAGTAAAACGAGGTTCCATTTCATAAAGTCTGTTTCCTTTTGTAAGGCTACGCTAACACTGTAGCTAATAATAATAGGCCAGTGAATGTAAGTGCTTCATGAGCCTAACCAGTAAATGGCGGTACATTTCAATCAAATGAAATCTAACATAATGCTCGTTCTATTAACTTTACAACTCCAAATCTAACGTCCTGAGTTGACAAAGGAGCACAACAATATAATTTCACTCTTCAACAAGCCTTCATCTTGGAAAACGTTCGTGAGAGAGAAGCAAAAATGGATGACTAATCAGGATATTTTTGTCTATGCTTTATTCCTAAGGTGTTATATTCAATATCAAAATATTTTCAATAATATGATAATCTAGATAACTGATTGATGTCTTTCCTTAAAATAGAATATGACATTCGAACAGTCATTGTGCTCGAATAAGCCTTCTAAGAAGAATGTTACCAATTATGTATTGCTTGTGTCTTGGTAACTAAGAAACGTCCCATGTTAGAATAACCATAGCAAATGGATTATAGCGGTTAGTTGCCATTGAGTATTTGTTGGGACAGATGCCTATCATATAATTTGATACATATTTATCAAATCTCAGACTTCCTATGCAACACACTTTTATGTTGAGATGATGATGAATCAGAAACTCGCAAGATTGCTCATTCATAGGGAGCCCATCGAAGGTTGTGGAACAATAAGCTAATTAAATCTTCATGATCTCCCTTCACAGTCCAAGCTAATATTCCTTTGTCGCACGTTTCCTTTCTAATTGCTATTGAGCCTTCAAGAATCAGGCATTTCTCTGTAATTTATGTCATGCAATATTAACGTTTACCAGGCCAATGGTAACTAAAGTTCTGTCTATCCTATTGATACTGAGGAGAGCTAAACATTTACATTACCAATCTACAGCGCTTGTCTACTTGACCTTGCAAACCCTTTATCATTTCCTCCCTATTTCTATGAAAATATGAAAAAAGCGATCTATAGGTTTCCGTTTTCACGTGGAAATTTAATGAACCTCTGCGTGATTCGTACCGAGAGTACGAAAGAAATATATACAAAATCTCGTCATTCCTACTCTAAGAAATATTTTTTCGATAATATCTAGTAGTTGGTGCTTGCTTTGCTCCGCAGAGTTGACTATTTTACAACAGAGAATGTATCTTTGAATTTTATATTTCCAGTATGACAAAGATGTTTATGCTTGTTATTAGTGACCTATCTACTACTTGATCTAACATGTCTGTGGTATCTACAGTTGCATTCAAAATCACAGATGTTAAAGTTCATTATTTTCCAAAAGAGAATGCATCTTTGAATTCTTTCATTTCCAGCAATAATTATGACAAAAAATATTATTGTTATTTGTGAACCTAGAATTTGCAGGTCATACAATCTGATACATAACACAATATTTGTTACGACTTGACCTAACATGTCATTGGTATCTTAAGTTTCATGCAATATCACAGATATTAAAGTAAATTATACCATTGATTAGCATTGGTATAAGGACGGTTTAAAGGTAATAATTTCTTTTTTTTCCTATTAAAACTATGGTTTAAAGACATATTTTAGCTTTTGCTTGCGCTTTTGTTGTAGAAGTTATTGGTGCTGCTGTTATTGTGACGTCAAGGATTGTCGATGAAAAAATCAAAATAAAGCTGTTGGTACAAAGTCAATATCGTTGTTTTGCTAACTTTATAAAATGTATTCTTTACTTGTTTGACAGTTTAAATAATAAGGCAAATGTAAGATTAATACAATAAGAATCATCCCAAACATACAACAATATAATTGATCCATATGATTATTGCCTTTTAAACCAGTTATAATTAGAATTAAGATTAAGAAGCACAAAAGGTCTTTTTCCTCAATTTAAAGGAATAGTGTTATTTATTTTTTCATTGTTTTGAAGGAATTTCATTTAGTTGCAGATTAATATTGCTTTTAGAAACATCCACATTTCAGTTGCATTTGAATGAAAATTGCATTTACAGTTTTAAATCAGGTTGCATTAGTTATATCCCTATTAATTTTAGTCGCTAACACTTTTCTTACTGTACTAACAAAACGCAAAACGCACAAGAGTTAAAGGTTAGCACCGGCCAAATCAAATGTGAAACTTTTTTAGTAGTGTAGATAGACTAGTATAGTAGTTGGTGCTTGCTTTGCTCCGCAGAGTTAACTATTTTACAAAAGAGAATGTATCTTTGAATTATTTTATTTCCTGATGTTTATGATTGTTATTTGTGAACCTATTTACTACTTGATCTAATATGTCAGTGGTATCTACAGTTGCATTCAACATCACAGAACTTAAAGTAAATTATACCATTGACAGTTTAAAAAATAAGACAAATGTAGGATTAATATAATAAGAATCATCTCAAACATACAACAACATACATGATCCATATGATTAATGCCTTTTATACCAGTTATCATGAGACTTAAGATTAAGAAGCACAAAGATCTTTTTTCTCAATTTAAAGGAATAGTGCTATTTTTTCATTGATTTGTAGGAATTTCATTTAGTTGCAGAAAAATTTTGCAATTAGATCTATCCACATTTCATTAGTATTTGAATGACAATTGCGTTAAATATTCTACAGTTTACGACTGAAAGTCTCGACAACATTCTAGTTTATAATTCTTAATGGAAGTAGGAAGGAATTATGAGTTCACTAATGTGAACCTTTTTTAGTAGTAGGATTAATCAATTTTGCCAAGAGTTGATTACATGTCCTTCCATACACAACAAGTATCAAGTCTAGTTAAAGATGACAGAATTTGGAAAACTGCAAAAGATGAATTAGTTAATGATTGATTGATTCCTGAGTTACATTTCTAGTCATGCCATAAATCACAAGTGAAATCCGAAAAACCTTGGACTCAAAACTTGGCTGCAGGTCGTTCATGCTTTACTTTCTTCGAAATGGGTTTAATAATTTTTCCAGCGCGTGTGAGTAAACTTGGTCTGGTCAAGTTTTTAACACTACTGGTTACGTTCCATTCCTTCCCAAGGCCACCTGCCATTGCTGTTTCGTACTCTTCTCTACTCTTGTATGGATAAGGTATGTAAGAGATTTGAAATTTGTTTGCTGTATTCTTGATTCTCTTTTCATTGATGATAACATTTGATTTTTTTTCATCATCTCTCTTCCGTTTAGGCAGCTTGGATGATGTTGCTTGGTTAAACTTGGGCAACTTTGGAGTGGGGGCACCTTCCCCGGTCCATGAACCCCAGCCTAATGCAATGGACGGTTTTGATTCTTTCTTCCTGGTTGGATCGTCTCGTTCTTGAACTTCAGCCTTTTCTTTCAAAAAGTCTTTGTCTACATCCTGCTCCGTTGGAGCGACAAAAGCGCGGCTTACTAATTCTTCTTGTGACAAAGCAGTAATGCTCTTATGCACTCCCAGATCTTCATTTTTATCACGACTTTGCTCCACCAATTTTGTAGAACTTTCATCGATTAAGTTAGATATAGCTGCATCGATGTCCAGTATCCCACGCTTGTCAATTCCCGTATACTTCGCTTTATTGCCCTTCTTCTTCGACTTCGTAGGATTTTCCGATGCTTTGAGCCATGGATTTGCATCGTCTCTCTTGGGATCGATACTTGGAGGTATAGATTTTTTCATCGTAACATTTTCAGCAACATTTTCCACGTTATGAACATTACTATCAGAACTTTTAATATTCAATGTAGTTGAATATTCAGAATTCGATTGCTTTGGAGTATCGGTCACATTCAATGTCTTATTTTGTGATGATAAATGGCCAAGATCAATATCAATTCCATCATTTAATGAAAGAGTATTCGACTTGCCAAAAGTCAAGTCCTTTGCAACCATCTTTCCGGGCTCTACCAGCTCAGTTGCCTTACTTGTAGAAGTGACCTTTCTCTTTTTTTTACTAACTTGAGCTTTGTCAGGAACTTCATCATCGGTTTGCCTTTCGTCATCGGATTCTTCAAGTTCTTGCAAAAGTTGTCGTGCTTCCTGCTTCGCCCGCTCACGCTGGGCTTCAATGCCTTTTTTCATGAAGGAAAGTTGGAATAGTCCTGTACTTTTCATGATTTCACTATCATTACTTGTGTCTGATAGAACTTTCTGTGCGCATGCTATTAAATCCTCACCATCGCTGTCGTCGTCACTTTCTCGTTCATCAGCCATTGTTGACTTCATCTTGCTTCGTAATGCATCGCCTCTAGCTAACTGCGCCGAAAGAGCTTTTCTAGTCTCCATATCAACATTTTTCCCTCGTTTGAGGACATGTTTTGCCCATTTGCTAGTGTTTTTATGAGCAAGAGTCATGCGTTCCTGCATTCGATCCAGTTCTTCCTTTTCTTGCAGCTGTCGCACCAAATCAGGATCTTCCTCCATTTGCGAGGATAAAGTCGAATCCATTAGCCTCTCTCTCTGCTTCTTTCGAATACGGCGATATTTCTTTGACTTGATCTTGTTGATATGGTGTCGTTTTTGTTCGTAATAAAACATGAGAGATCTCATTTTGGCTAGCTGACTACGGCGTTTCTTGTATTCTTCATAGGTCAAATTGCTTCCTTCAAGATCTTCTGCTTTTAACATATCTTCTTCCATACGTCGAATTGTGTTTTCGTCTTGCTGACCCGCTGCTTCCAAAACTGCAGCAAGTTCTTTTTCGAAGTCAGTGATCGGCTGAAACTTCTCAATGAGTTGATTATTCGCTAATATATCTGGACGCTCTTTTGGGCGAAAATCTAAAGTTTCTGCCTGTCGGTTTTCTTGAACTACATCTATCCATCCAGTGACATCGTCGGTTGATTTTTTGTATGATACCTTTCGCATTGCTCGTTTCGATACAACTTTAGAAACAGGTGCTGAAGTCACCTTACCCTTCGCAATATCCTTAAATGCCTTCTGCATCAAACCAAATCCCTGAGTATTCTCCAACCCGGACATGAGATCATCTAGAGTAAGCTTCTCGGCTTTTAGCACTGATGCCGCAAATTCTGACTCCTTAACTAGTGTGGAAACGTTTCTTTCTTTTTTAGTCGTCTCAGGCTTTGCGTCTAGCTTTTCAAGAAGGCTGAGCATGTATTCTCCACCATCACCGCTCTCACTGTCAACTTCTGAATCGAAGCCATCGCTTTCGCTCTCGCTACCATCTCGTGTAGTGGGTACACTACCTTTTTGCGAAAAGAAACTCCCATATTTACGCTCATCCTCCGAGTTAAAGGCTTCATCTTCATCTATTTCTTCGTCATCAGAATCATTTACATGCTCCAAGATTTTCGGTTTGTTTTTAATCTTCTTAGATTTCGCCATTTACAATCAAACTTTGAATGAAAACTGAAAAATTATATATATGTTGGCTGGTGAGAAGAAACTTCGTCGGCTCATATCCCAAACTGTGATTGACAAAACAAAATTTCAGGTAGGCTATATGCCCAGAAAGTTGTTCAAATCTTGCAACTGTGTATCATGAAGAATGCCCTTATTATTGAACATCTCTGAAAGATCTTAAAATCTATATTGGAGGTCATCTCTTAGAGTAACTAATTTACAACGAGATTAATTGTGGCCCGCAAGAATGGTAGTTAATATGAAATTGACCCATCCAGTAAATGACTGGAATAATCAGTAACTACATCAATTTATATTGTGTTCTTTTGATAATCACCATTGGAATATCATACTTCACGATGGTAGATAGATATCATTTCTTTTACACCCATCCATAGGTGGTAGGTTTGGAAATGTTTTTACTTAAACAAGGCCTTCATCTGGTATTCAAATTCTAATGTTTTGTGGGGGTATCTTGAGTGCTTGTTTAAGCAATGCATACCCTTGCCCGTCTGAGTTCTAGACCTTGTGGTTGTTCATAAAACCATTGACATCCTTTTTACTAGAAAACTTTAAACTTGAGCAATGCAAGAGTTAGATTTGAAAAAATTCCGTAACAACAGATAAGCGACAACCAAACGAAAAAGAGGTAAAGCAGCTTATGCTAAAATTTGTACTGTTGATAAATTGTTGGATGTCCAACTACCACTTAGATATGGTCCTTTAACGTTTCACGCCTTTTAGTATCTTTACAACAGTAAGGCTTTTTCCATCTTCTTCATTTTCTCTGTGTAGTTATCTTCATTTCCAAAGAATCAATGTAACTCAAGAGGATGTGTGAGGGTCTGCCCTTCATCACAAGTTGCTCCATGCTGAGTTGCACAAAGTGAAATTATGATCTAATTTAGCCACATCGCCCCATCGTGAAGGTCACTCTCATTCGCGCCACATCACCCTAGTGTGAAGGTCTCGCGTCACTTCTTCAAGCGCATGTGTTCACTTTCTGGTGAATCTAGATTAGGATATGAGTCCATTCTCTCAATATCCTTCTTAAAACTATATCTAGTATTTAATTAGCTTTAAAATAAATAAAAGTGGATAGTTAATGTCTTTACTACCCAAACCCAGATGTGTAAATATATAGAAAGTTCAGATTCTTTATATTCACTTGTACTAACAGTCTTCGATGTCTCCAACACTGGTACACAAATACATCTCTTAGTCTAATCTATTAATGTCAGACTGGATATTGTTCATTTCATATAAAGTAATTATCTTTTTAGTCGATACTTTAAGGTATGACACAAGGATGCAAACCACTGTTCGTTTTTATGTCCCACCTTTGGTGGTAATTCCTAACCTTTGCAAATTCTATGGCTTTTTCATTACCCAGTATTGCATAAACTGGGAGGGGTAGTTAAGACATTTTGGTTGAATACTAAGTTCAGAGGGCACAAAGATGTCAAATTAGGATACGAATCATCATGCAATAATGAAAAGAACAAACGGATTTTAGCACACGCACAATTGTGTGATAGATCTGTGTTTTTCTATAGTGGAAAGGGCAATCTGTAAAAACATTAAATAGCGAGATTCAAGCACAACTGAGACCTCATCTAAGCCAGCTTCGGAGACATGTTACGTGACTGAGAGGGTTGTGTCGTGGAGTTGGAGCGCCTGAAGAAACCCAAGAACCTAGGACACAATGTCACAGCGAATGACCTCGTGGGATTAAAAAAAGGATTTTGCCACCAGAATAACACACTGCAACTGAGATCACCGAGTCAATAGAATGGCTTTCTGACACTAAAACGACTGGAATAAGGATCAAGGCCAACTCTTATAGACTCAAGAATGCTAGAAACTTAACTATTATCGTTTGTTCGAGAATTTATACGGTGAGGTTCAATTTCTCTGAACTAGGAAATCTTTGAGAAGTTCTCCTTTTGAAGTTGCAAATCAAGCATTATCAGTCATCAAATTATTAATTAAGAAGTTGAATTGACCATTTCTGTTGAATTTGACTAGGTCACCCTCTTTGGGCCAAGCGTCTACCGTTAAATGGAAAACGCATAGGAAGTAGACGTAAACAACTGAAAATGTCAGCAAAAGGCAATTTTTCGCCTTACTCATTTGTAGCAAATCTTTAGTTTGTGAAGCGATTAGCCATTTTTCATTGACTATTACGATGCCATAGCTGAAGCTCGATTCAGATTTTGACATACAGCGTTAATTGAAAGAAAAATTGTATTTATTGCTTTAGAAAATGAAATCATATTGCGTGAAATGCTCCATATATCAAGGAAAAGAGCGGATTTGAAAGGAATTACAACAAGTTCTGGCTACTTCTTTACACAAATAATCAAATTCAAAAGTCAAGAGATTTCCCAATGGTATAGTTGAAGGTACTGATTTTCAAGCTCGTTACGTTAGAATTCAATTGAAAATATCACCATTTTGGAAAGCTTTTTTTACGAAGCAGAGGAATGAAAAACTTACGTAAAACAATGAAGATATAGGATTGATAAGAAATCCTTTCCGTAACAAGATATTACGGCCCGGCCAATCCACTATGCGAAATGTAATGTTTAGTGAAAACTGATGTGTATGAATTCTTTACAATGATGTCTTCTATATCTAATTGTTCTACAGGATTTTTTTGTGTTCTCGTTTTTATAATTCTTGTACACTCTACTTCCATTGAGTAGGAACAAATCCAGGGAAAATTTACGTACAATGAATGTAATGCAAATTCCGACTCCTCCATTGCGATTTTGGCCCATCCCGCCTTCAAATGAAGGATTACTGGAAAGTATGGATACATTACTATCGGGGAACGATGAAAATATATTACTGGACTCAGATAGCTTTGTAAAATTGGCAAATGAGCGTCTACGCCTCTTTTCTCGACACATCGAAGACGTGATTAATTGGACCGAAAAATGTCATGCTGAATCGGAATGTCATCCAATTGTTGACGATGGAAAACATTGGCTACAGTTTGTGACGGAAGTAAAAGATTACGTGGAACATTATACACAATCATCGAACAAAATTCAGCAAGATATCATTAGGATTCAAAAATATCAACTTAGCAGATTACAGGATACTCTGTTGAAACGTTTGGAAGATTTAGAGAATGATTGTCAACAGATCGAATCAAAAATTCATGTGCTACTTTCATCTAATGAGGAATACGCCTCTAGAAATGGCTAGCGTTAAGTTTTTAAAACAAACGATTTACTGTCATCCGTATTAGGGAGATTCTTTATTTCGGGAAGCCTGGTGTAAACCAAGTATCCTCAACCCAAACTTGGAGGAAAATACTATTTATGCCGGGGCATATTTAAACTTTCAAACAGACAACAAATACAAAAATAACAGTTAATATAAAGTCAAGACTCATTTCGGGGAAATACATGCTATGATATATCACGAGGCAAGTAAATCTATTGAGACGCAATTTTTAGGAAAAGTCTGTACATTTTTGTTAGATTGGAATCTGCTATCAATGTGAATATACGGACTCACTCTGAGCATAACGACAATCCAACAATGAATTCACTTGCGACATCGAAATGGCACAAAATCGTCAAGGGATTTATGACCAGGGAATTACACGAATAGAGGTCGTGCCCACCTTTGAGAGAGCCTTATTTTATTTCTGTACTTTGAAAGATATAAATTGAAAAATTGTGAAAAATCGCCATTATGATTGATAGACAAAATAGTGACAGAAGTACGGAAGTTGTGAGCATGCAGGAGAAGAAGAGGATTCAGGTTAGCTTCACAAAGACTTCAGGCAATAGCACGCTAAATTTTGAGGGATCAAAGAAAAGTGCAATTCATGAAATTGATGACTCTCTATGGTGGAGCAGGGATGAAAGCAAGGAAATACATGACAGCTGGTTGGGCGTCGTCAATGCTGTTAAGAAGAAAGATACAATCTGGACTCAAGCCCGTAAGTATTCATATGTTGACACATTTAGCCGGATCTGGATGTCTTGCTTCAAAGGAGTCGAAGTGTCGATATTCATGAAACAAGAATTATTTTTCTGGACCGCCATTGGCCATTCTCGACGAGGATTAGAAAAATTCACCCTTTCTCGGGTCCAAGCCATACGATGCGAGCTCCGGAAACAACACATCCAGGAAATCCTTGCTCTTCAAGAAAAATGCAAAGAACGTAATCTTTCTTATGAACAGTCTAGTCATTACATGCAACTCTCATGCGAAGAAAGTTCAAGAGCAGCATTGAGGTTTGGTCGATTGCTAGCCGAAGCAGACGGGTATGCAGCACATTATGATGATCTGGATTTTTCTTCCGTGAAAAAATACTAAAATAAATGTAAAATAGATATTGATTTTGAATAATCATAATTTTCCCCTAGGAATAACATGATGCCGAATGATGGATCAACTGAGAGAATGAAATAAATTTTGAGAGAATGAAATAAATTCATGGTTAAGAATCAAAACTGATACGACTTTTATAAGATTTGTTTTCATACAGAAAATAGCAAACATTAAATTCCCTTCAACGTTTTGCCATGGCATTGTGCAAAGTTTAAGGAAAATAAATTCAATTTCAAGCTTTTGCCCGGAATAAGATGCCGATGAACAACAATGAAAAAGGTGAATGACGGGACCATGTCTGGATGCGAATTGAATTGAACTTGGTACTTCATCAGGAGAGAATTTTGCTTAGCATCTTTACAATTTCTTTATTGCATTTTTGATTGCTTCCAAATACTAAGCCAGAGTTAAAAAGTGCGGATTGTAGGAAGAAATCGTTTGGGTTCATTATTGCTGTCGCGATGGGTTCTGGCTAAATCGTCATGTTATGCTATCATTTCATTATTTTCATGAGAATGTTGTCGATAGCCTTACTGCGTGAAACTTTACTTCATACTGCACCAAATTATATGTGCCTTTTTGAAACACGTTAAGCCAAGAGTTCACAAGAGTAGAGATTGTCTCAATACCAAATTGAAGAAGAGACTCCTTGATATAAAGGTGAGTCTTTATTCCCAATAAATTGTAGTAAAGATCACTATAATGCTTGTGTGAATCGTTGTTTCTACTTGGGAAAGCAATAAAAAAGTCCCGTAACATGACATAGAGGAACACATGTTTATGATAAGTAGGTAAACATGTCGTCGTTGATTAACATCTCATGGGAAAAGGTTTACTAGAACCCACTACTGGGAGGGAACGTCTTTCATATTTTTCCTCCGTTATGCTGGAGTTTATGCTTTGAAACTTATTACGCTCCTTTTTGCCTATTTCAGTCTTTTTCTTGATTTCAAGTACTTCTTGATGCTTGTCTTTCGAAAGGTGACAGTCAGACTTCAGAAGTAAGGATACCCTACAACTATTTTTTATTGAATATTCTAAATCTACTACTTTGTATTAGCGGCCTGATTCAAGAAACATAAATTGATTGCAGCAAAACTCTTCGTACGAAAATAATGAAAATCACTATTTCGTCACTTAATTCCCCCCTAACCCCTAACCCCTAACCCCTAACCCCTGACCTGATATAAAAAGCATGTATTTAAGTGTGAACTAGAATCTTCTTGATTTTCCACCAGACTCTCCTTCATGTATATCACAATATTAAGGATAAACTAAAAAGCATTAATTTAATTTTAATCAATTTCACTAATTGAGTGTGTTGGACTTGATTATTCGACTCACGCCTCCTAAGTTGCTCACGTGCAGTTTACAAATTAAAATGACAGAATTTTCATCCGATGTTTATTTTTCAATTGGAATCGAACGGTATCTTTCAACTGCTTCTAAATTGTTTTAGTATTATTTAACCCTTTGACTACTGAAAATTCAGATGAGATATAACTCATCTGAATCTCGTTTTCTATTGGCTACTAGAATCTGAAGTACCACTACGTAACCAGGATACTGGCTTGTGATTCGCTGATACACAAAACGGGTTTCAAATGAGGTATATCTCATCTGACGGTTTCAGCCATTTAACTTTTGCCTCACTGTGCGCCGCTCATTTCTCAAATTCTTCCAAGACCCTTATAGATCGATAGAGCAATAAAAAGTTGCTATGGAAGACCAAGAAATTTTTGATCACCTAATACAGGATTGGATTATTGACAATGAGGAGGAATCTGAAGCTAATGAAAATGCTTATCTGCAAAGTTTAGAGCAACAATCGTCTCTCAAGATTCTTCAACAAGGGCAAGTAGATTGTGCATTTCACAAAAGGAAAAAATCAGGATTATTTTTCCTCTTTTTGACAAATTCTTGGTTTAACTGCGTAAGGACATGGACAAACAAGAATCTGAAAGAAAAAGGGTTAAAGGAAGTAAATGAAATGAAGTTTCGGGCCTACTTGGGACTTGAAATGGCAATGTGGATCCTCCAAATCAATGATATCAGTTACTACTGGAGAAAAGATATGCTTACAGGTCATGAAGATTTCAAGAAAACAATGTCAAGGGACGAATTCCAACACATTCGTTCGAATTTAGTGCTGCGCGACCCGTCTTCCTATTCACATGAAGAAGCATCAGCGGATCCTTTGTGGCATTCTCGAAACTACTAGAACATTTCCAAAAGAATATATGCCAGATTGCTGTTCCAATAGGGACTAGTGCATTGGATGAAGCTAGTGTGAGGACAAAGGCTAGAACCACAGCCAGTTTGTATCTTCCAAGTAAACCTGACAAGTATGCTATTCGATTGTACGCCATTGTGGGATCAAGAAATACCTACGTATCCAGTATAGTTGATAACCAAGCAGGAAACAATACAGGTGAATCTGGAGCTGAGGCATTTTGTTTAGTACATTGAAAGATGAGAAAACCATTCAACAATACTTTGAGAAAATCAGATGTTGTAGATAAGGACTCACCAACAGCACTCTGGATCCTGCAAATGGCTTATCAAACAAAGGTATATCCTGATCCTTCAGGAAAGCGGGTGTTCTTCACAGATAACTTCTACACTCCTCACACACTTGCAAAGGAACTCAAAGGCATTACTGATAATGAAGCCAGATTGATAGGAACAGTAAAGTTTACAAACGTTGACTCAGCAAATCACAGATTTCTTTCAGAAGAAATGTCAATGATGAAGGATACTCCAAGAGGTTCCTGGTGTTTGGTTTGTGCGAATGACAAGATTTCTGATTTAGAAAAGCTTAGAAGACAGCATGTAGCTGCCGAGAAGAAATTTCCAGCCAACCAACGCACACAATTTGTTGCCCCTACTGAGCTTGTTGCAGAAAATGCGGGCTACATTGTTTGGAAAGACAGTAGACTGGTTGTGTTCTATACAAATGATTTAGCTAGTACACCAAGTAGACCTATACTTGATGGAACAAGTGATGAAGCCATTTTGTGCGTCAGAGGCCTTGCTGCTGTGAAGCGATGGACAGGAAATGAAACAATGCATCAAACTACATTTAAGGTACCTGTTTTCATTGTTGCTTACAATATTAATATGAATTCTGTTGATAGAATGGAACAAAAGCGTGCAACAAACCCAAGAAAGAGGAAAGAACAACGTCTCCACATGAGCTTGTTTACATATTTTTTGGACATGGCTGCACTTCAGGCTTATTCTGTGTTTCAAAGTATCCGCCCCCTTGAAAGCATCTCTTGTGCTGAATTCAAGCGATCACTATGTGAAGAACTTGTTACGCAATACCAAAGCCATCGGAAACGCCCATGTAATGAAAATGAGCCTCGGGTTGTAGAAAACATCCTGGGATCCAATGAGCACTCGCACATGTTAATTGAAAACATAAATCGAGCTGATATCAACTGCTATTTCTGCATGTTTCGTGGCATAAAGAAAAAGACAATTTACGGTTGCATCAAATGTAAAAAGGGTTTCCATGTCAACTGCTATACTGCATATCATTGTCAAGGAGCACTGCAAGGTGATGCAAAGGTACTCTCTGCCATGCTAATGAGCTGTGACAAAATCCTACCAAGGGCATCTATTAAGAAATCAAAGCATGTTGGAGATATATCATCGCTAAAATTGACAAAATAAAAATGCATTATTGACAAATGATTATTGTTCATGAAAACCCATGTAGTCTCCATCTGCCTCTGGATAAATAAAAATGCATTGTTGACAAATGAATATTCTTCATGAAAACCCATGTAGTCTCCATCTGCCTCTTGTTACATTTCTCTTATTTTTGTTGTAACACATGAAGGAATAGGAATTCTTCTTCCTTTTCCAAGATGACCAAATTTCAGATAGGTGAAGGCTCTGTACAACGCTTTCCTCATCCTAGAGTTTGGTACTATGACACCATTATCATCTACTCTAACGTCTTGTTCACCACGCTGTTCACGATTATACAAAAGTTTTGATTGCTCCACTACTCCTCCTCCAGTTATTTTACTATCTTAAGATCAATGTATGGAACAACTGAAGACCTGAGAGGCTTTCGTACAAAACCTTGTTATGCTACGTAAGAATGTCTTTCGTACAGAATCATGAATCGGCAGATTTCTTCAAGATTAGACGTTAGCTCATTAATGTATGGGCTCAGAAATAGATCAAACCATGTTCTTAAGCAGATAGTGTTTTTCATTCCTTTAAACTATAAATGTTCTGAATCATAACTTAAGTGTGTGGCAAAGTCAGACTTAATTCAATAATTTGTTTTCAATTGACACCAGGATCTATCACTGCTTGTACAAATATATTAAATAATATAGTCAGATAGCTATTATATAGACCCTACGATGTATAAGATACCAAGTGTCTAGTTGCTTGTTTACTTTTTTCGACAAAAGACATGACTAGTTAAGGGTATGGAAAGACCTTGTCATTTCTCCTTTTGTCTTTTCTTACCAGCTATGTCTTATCAACAATTTTAGGCAATTTTTTGATTTTTCAAGCAGCGTTTTGAGATTCACTATTTGTATTTGCTCACTAGCTTTGGGGCTTTCTTGGTCATTTTTAATCGTGCCTTGTTTTACTGATTAGTTGCATGATTTTTCCCTATTTCAACCAAACCTTTCCGAATTGTTAAGCGATTTTGGGTCGCCTTATATTATAAACGATCCTGAATAATGTAGAATCAAGAAAATATTTTGAGAGGGAATCCAACATCTTTTCCCCTTTCAATAGCTTAACCATAATGCTATACTTTATTATCTTTCCCATAGCTAAGTAAATAGCAGAATGCTTCCTGTTCCAAAAGGTATGTGTGTTGCTTCGTTGGTCCCTCTAGAAGGAGGCTCTATCCAAGGCATACTCCCTCCTTCTACTCACTATTATAGATCCTACTAGATACTGGTAAGCATAATGCCTGTTTCAAATGTATTCGATAATGTAAAAATTCAAAGTGAATGCAATCCTTGACTGAGTGCATATAGCGATAAATGCAAGCTTCGCGCAGAGAGCTTTAAATAATGTGCTTCGATCATTTGCATCGGAAAATGAAAAGTGAGAAGAAAGCAATCTATTTTATTACTGTCTGTAGTTTACTCCATGTGCTAGATTGCAATCCATTACAAGTTACCCCTAGTCAACTTCTATTTAATAAAAATATGATTCACATAATTGCTTAGCAGTACATGATTCATGATGATTATGTTGGTGCTCAAATTGTTGTAGGTGTAAAGGTTGGACAGGGCCCACTTTCTAAAGCAGTAAGCAGGAGCACACGGCAATGTCGGATCCAGTAATGGAAAGATATCGTTAATGAGATTGTCTACATCCTCGACACGTTCCATGCACAAAAGGTATTTATATCAAACTTCTTTCCTTCTCCTCCAATTTTGGATGAAAAATAATTTGCGCGTTGCAGGAAGAAGAGTTTGACTTCGTTAAGTGGTGAGCCATGGATTGCGTTAGATAATATATAGGCAAAATTTCACTCCACTGCAGACGCAACAAAAAGTGTGATCAAAGTGCCCTACAGAAAAAATGTGCATGTGTGTGATGTTATCTTTCTAAAAGCAAGTGAGTTGACTAAACGAAGTATTTACCTACCAGCTTAGCAGATTTTCAATACAGAGAATGTTAATACTTAATCTATTCGCCTATCTTTCCATGCATAGTATTAAATAAATTTCTATTTCATTCCTTTACACCTTAACATGGGATTTTCTAGTTCTTAACAATCTCTCTGGTTGTAGAGGAAGGATTATCAGAGAATATATGTTCCCAAGTAATTGGATAGTGTTGGCTCAAACGTCAAGTGGGAGTTGAAAATAAGAAGGAGGATTATCTGAAATTGTATGTTAATAGGTAATTGGATAGTGTTAGCTCCAACGTCAGGTGGGAGTTGAAAGCAAGTGTCACTTGATTGGATCATAATTCCATATTGCCAACCTTTCAATTTTTTGATACAGATGGGGAAGTTATAAAGTAGAATTTGAGACAAGACACATCCTTCTATATGAAGAGAACTGTTTTTCACCATAGCAAAAAATCAAAAAAGATGGTACATGTTGAAGCATCCCTTTGGGCATCTCAAAACGCTTCTTAAGGATTCGTATTTGCACTAAAAAAGAAATCTCTGTTGTTGTGGCTTTCTATCATTTGTTTTGCATTTATAATTAGCATGGAACATTTAGCCTTCATATTAGTCATATTCAATAAACATCTAACCCTAACATTGATGCTTTCCACGGGTTTTAAATCTACTGTATTGAAACCGGTATACAGTGACGTCCATTTGTGACATCTGTTGCCGGTACAATAGGAAGAATCTTCCATCCCTTTCCTGTCTTGTTCAGCAAGTGCAATTGACACAAAGCGGATTATTTTTACCTTGTCAATATATCTACAAGCAAAGCATTCAATGAGAGATCATTTCCACGTTATTCAATTCATTTTATTGTTTTTAACATTGTCAAATTGCCAACTTTTCGTTAGAGCCTTCGTACAGCGATCTGTTTTCTCTCGTCAACCCAGGTTTCAGAGTTTACGAATATTCACCTCCCTATCGAATGAGTTTGGGTTTGAGCAAATTCGCTCTCTAGATGGGAGACTAGAAAAATTAGAATTGATCTCCCCAGACATCTTGAATGGGTTTTACGAGCCTGACTTGAAAAGTTTTTCGCTTGTACCAGGGACAGTTCAAGTGAGTAGTACGTTGTAAGGTTGGACTTGTGACACTTTTGCACTTGTGATTCATTCTCCCCTGGACTCATATGCTTATCTTAATAATTGTTCCCGTAATGGCAGCGATTAAGTGTCACGAGTACTTGCTTTTCTTTACAGGCTATTCATGCTGCCGGAGATGCGGGATTGTACGATTTCTTTTTGGCACCTGACTCACAGTCCCGAACAGTCATCTCCTCAATTATTGAAGCCATGCTAGCCTCCGAGTTACGTGAAGATGATATGTTTCAAATTCCCGTTTTGCTCTATACCATTTTGAAAGTGGATTCCGACCAATCTATGATTCGCAGGGCTTGTCAGAATCCTGAAATATCAGCAAAAGTTGAGCGTCTCATCGCTGAGACACTTGCGTCTCGTCCACAACGTCGAGATGGGGAAAGTCAGGCATATTCGGATTATATCATTTTTACTTGTTGTCAAGTATTTGCAGAATTACATTCACGACTTATCTCCAATTCATCAATTAAACCAATTGGGCTGCCTTGTGATGCCATGCCTCATGATACGGCATCTCAGCTCTCGTTAGCCTTGATAAGATCTGCAGAAACATCTTTCAATGAGTTATGTCGCCAATTGGCATATCGAAGTGCAGGAGACACATCTTTGTTTGATGTCATGCGTTTAGCTTACAGTTT
>CAAAJI010000006.1:226787-238871 GCA_900642245.1 Fragilaria radians | reverse complement strand
TGGAAACGTTTCTTTCTTTTTTAGTCGTCTCAGGCTTTGCGTCTAGCTTTTCAAGAAGGCTGAGCATGTATTCTCCACCATCACCGCTCTCACTGTCAACTTCTGAATCGAAGCCATCGCTTTCGCTCTCGCTACCATCTCGTGTAGTGGGTACACTACCTTTTTGCGAAAAGAAACTCCCATATTTACGCTCATCCTCCGAGTTAAAGGCTTCATCTTCATCTATTTCTTCGTCATCAGAATCATTTACATGCTCCAAGATTTTCGGTTTGTTTTTAATCTTCTTAGATTTCGCCATTTACAATCAAACTTTGAATGAAAACTGAAAAATTATATATATGTTGGCTGGTGAGAAGAAACTTCGTCGGCTCATATCCCAAACTGTGATTGACAAAACAAAATTTCAGGTAGGCTATATGCCCAGAAAGTTGTTCAAATCTTGCAACTGTGTATCATGAAGAATGCCCTTATTATTGAACATCTCTGAAAGATCTTAAAATCTATATTGGAGGTCATCTCTTAGAGTAACTAATTTACAACGAGATTAATTGTGGCCCGCAAGAATGGTAGTTAATATGAAATTGACCCATCCAGTAAATGACTGGAATAATCAGTAACTACATCAATTTATATTGTGTTCTTTTGATAATCACCATTGGAATATCATACTTCACGATGGTAGATAGATATCATTTCTTTTACACCCATCCATAGGTGGTAGGTTTGGAAATGTTTTTACTTAAACAAGGCCTTCATCTGGTATTCAAATTCTAATGTTTTGTGGGGGTATCTTGAGTGCTTGTTTAAGCAATGCATACCCTTGCCCGTCTGAGTTCTAGACCTTGTGGTTGTTCATAAAACCATTGACATCCTTTTTACTAGAAAACTTTAAACTTGAGCAATGCAAGAGTTAGATTTGAAAAAATTCCGTAACAACAGATAAGCGACAACCAAACGAAAAAGAGGTAAAGCAGCTTATGCTAAAATTTGTACTGTTGATAAATTGTTGGATGTCCAACTACCACTTAGATATGGTCCTTTAACGTTTCACGCCTTTTAGTATCTTTACAACAGTAAGGCTTTTTCCATCTTCTTCATTTTCTCTGTGTAGTTATCTTCATTTCCAAAGAATCAATGTAACTCAAGAGGATGTGTGAGGGTCTGCCCTTCATCACAAGTTGCTCCATGCTGAGTTGCACAAAGTGAAATTATGATCTAATTTAGCCACATCGCCCCATCGTGAAGGTCACTCTCATTCGCGCCACATCACCCTAGTGTGAAGGTCTCGCGTCACTTCTTCAAGCGCATGTGTTCACTTTCTGGTGAATCTAGATTAGGATATGAGTCCATTCTCTCAATATCCTTCTTAAAACTATATCTAGTATTTAATTAGCTTTAAAATAAATAAAAGTGGATAGTTAATGTCTTTACTACCCAAACCCAGATGTGTAAATATATAGAAAGTTCAGATTCTTTATATTCACTTGTACTAACAGTCTTCGATGTCTCCAACACTGGTACACAAATACATCTCTTAGTCTAATCTATTAATGTCAGACTGGATATTGTTCATTTCATATAAAGTAATTATCTTTTTAGTCGATACTTTAAGGTATGACACAAGGATGCAAACCACTGTTCGTTTTTATGTCCCACCTTTGGTGGTAATTCCTAACCTTTGCAAATTCTATGGCTTTTTCATTACCCAGTATTGCATAAACTGGGAGGGGTAGTTAAGACATTTTGGTTGAATACTAAGTTCAGAGGGCACAAAGATGTCAAATTAGGATACGAATCATCATGCAATAATGAAAAGAACAAACGGATTTTAGCACACGCACAATTGTGTGATAGATCTGTGTTTTTCTATAGTGGAAAGGGCAATCTGTAAAAACATTAAATAGCGAGATTCAAGCACAACTGAGACCTCATCTAAGCCAGCTTCGGAGACATGTTACGTGACTGAGAGGGTTGTGTCGTGGAGTTGGAGCGCCTGAAGAAACCCAAGAACCTAGGACACAATGTCACAGCGAATGACCTCGTGGGATTAAAAAAAGGATTTTGCCACCAGAATAACACACTGCAACTGAGATCACCGAGTCAATAGAATGGCTTTCTGACACTAAAACGACTGGAATAAGGATCAAGGCCAACTCTTATAGACTCAAGAATGCTAGAAACTTAACTATTATCGTTTGTTCGAGAATTTATACGGTGAGGTTCAATTTCTCTGAACTAGGAAATCTTTGAGAAGTTCTCCTTTTGAAGTTGCAAATCAAGCATTATCAGTCATCAAATTATTAATTAAGAAGTTGAATTGACCATTTCTGTTGAATTTGACTAGGTCACCCTCTTTGGGCCAAGCGTCTACCGTTAAATGGAAAACGCATAGGAAGTAGACGTAAACAACTGAAAATGTCAGCAAAAGGCAATTTTTCGCCTTACTCATTTGTAGCAAATCTTTAGTTTGTGAAGCGATTAGCCATTTTTCATTGACTATTACGATGCCATAGCTGAAGCTCGATTCAGATTTTGACATACAGCGTTAATTGAAAGAAAAATTGTATTTATTGCTTTAGAAAATGAAATCATATTGCGTGAAATGCTCCATATATCAAGGAAAAGAGCGGATTTGAAAGGAATTACAACAAGTTCTGGCTACTTCTTTACACAAATAATCAAATTCAAAAGTCAAGAGATTTCCCAATGGTATAGTTGAAGGTACTGATTTTCAAGCTCGTTACGTTAGAATTCAATTGAAAATATCACCATTTTGGAAAGCTTTTTTTACGAAGCAGAGGAATGAAAAACTTACGTAAAACAATGAAGATATAGGATTGATAAGAAATCCTTTCCGTAACAAGATATTACGGCCCGGCCAATCCACTATGCGAAATGTAATGTTTAGTGAAAACTGATGTGTATGAATTCTTTACAATGATGTCTTCTATATCTAATTGTTCTACAGGATTTTTTTGTGTTCTCGTTTTTATAATTCTTGTACACTCTACTTCCATTGAGTAGGAACAAATCCAGGGAAAATTTACGTACAATGAATGTAATGCAAATTCCGACTCCTCCATTGCGATTTTGGCCCATCCCGCCTTCAAATGAAGGATTACTGGAAAGTATGGATACATTACTATCGGGGAACGATGAAAATATATTACTGGACTCAGATAGCTTTGTAAAATTGGCAAATGAGCGTCTACGCCTCTTTTCTCGACACATCGAAGACGTGATTAATTGGACCGAAAAATGTCATGCTGAATCGGAATGTCATCCAATTGTTGACGATGGAAAACATTGGCTACAGTTTGTGACGGAAGTAAAAGATTACGTGGAACATTATACACAATCATCGAACAAAATTCAGCAAGATATCATTAGGATTCAAAAATATCAACTTAGCAGATTACAGGATACTCTGTTGAAACGTTTGGAAGATTTAGAGAATGATTGTCAACAGATCGAATCAAAAATTCATGTGCTACTTTCATCTAATGAGGAATACGCCTCTAGAAATGGCTAGCGTTAAGTTTTTAAAACAAACGATTTACTGTCATCCGTATTAGGGAGATTCTTTATTTCGGGAAGCCTGGTGTAAACCAAGTATCCTCAACCCAAACTTGGAGGAAAATACTATTTATGCCGGGGCATATTTAAACTTTCAAACAGACAACAAATACAAAAATAACAGTTAATATAAAGTCAAGACTCATTTCGGGGAAATACATGCTATGATATATCACGAGGCAAGTAAATCTATTGAGACGCAATTTTTAGGAAAAGTCTGTACATTTTTGTTAGATTGGAATCTGCTATCAATGTGAATATACGGACTCACTCTGAGCATAACGACAATCCAACAATGAATTCACTTGCGACATCGAAATGGCACAAAATCGTCAAGGGATTTATGACCAGGGAATTACACGAATAGAGGTCGTGCCCACCTTTGAGAGAGCCTTATTTTATTTCTGTACTTTGAAAGATATAAATTGAAAAATTGTGAAAAATCGCCATTATGATTGATAGACAAAATAGTGACAGAAGTACGGAAGTTGTGAGCATGCAGGAGAAGAAGAGGATTCAGGTTAGCTTCACAAAGACTTCAGGCAATAGCACGCTAAATTTTGAGGGATCAAAGAAAAGTGCAATTCATGAAATTGATGACTCTCTATGGTGGAGCAGGGATGAAAGCAAGGAAATACATGACAGCTGGTTGGGCGTCGTCAATGCTGTTAAGAAGAAAGATACAATCTGGACTCAAGCCCGTAAGTATTCATATGTTGACACATTTAGCCGGATCTGGATGTCTTGCTTCAAAGGAGTCGAAGTGTCGATATTCATGAAACAAGAATTATTTTTCTGGACCGCCATTGGCCATTCTCGACGAGGATTAGAAAAATTCACCCTTTCTCGGGTCCAAGCCATACGATGCGAGCTCCGGAAACAACACATCCAGGAAATCCTTGCTCTTCAAGAAAAATGCAAAGAACGTAATCTTTCTTATGAACAGTCTAGTCATTACATGCAACTCTCATGCGAAGAAAGTTCAAGAGCAGCATTGAGGTTTGGTCGATTGCTAGCCGAAGCAGACGGGTATGCAGCACATTATGATGATCTGGATTTTTCTTCCGTGAAAAAATACTAAAATAAATGTAAAATAGATATTGATTTTGAATAATCATAATTTTCCCCTAGGAATAACATGATGCCGAATGATGGATCAACTGAGAGAATGAAATAAATTTTGAGAGAATGAAATAAATTCATGGTTAAGAATCAAAACTGATACGACTTTTATAAGATTTGTTTTCATACAGAAAATAGCAAACATTAAATTCCCTTCAACGTTTTGCCATGGCATTGTGCAAAGTTTAAGGAAAATAAATTCAATTTCAAGCTTTTGCCCGGAATAAGATGCCGATGAACAACAATGAAAAAGGTGAATGACGGGACCATGTCTGGATGCGAATTGAATTGAACTTGGTACTTCATCAGGAGAGAATTTTGCTTAGCATCTTTACAATTTCTTTATTGCATTTTTGATTGCTTCCAAATACTAAGCCAGAGTTAAAAAGTGCGGATTGTAGGAAGAAATCGTTTGGGTTCATTATTGCTGTCGCGATGGGTTCTGGCTAAATCGTCATGTTATGCTATCATTTCATTATTTTCATGAGAATGTTGTCGATAGCCTTACTGCGTGAAACTTTACTTCATACTGCACCAAATTATATGTGCCTTTTTGAAACACGTTAAGCCAAGAGTTCACAAGAGTAGAGATTGTCTCAATACCAAATTGAAGAAGAGACTCCTTGATATAAAGGTGAGTCTTTATTCCCAATAAATTGTAGTAAAGATCACTATAATGCTTGTGTGAATCGTTGTTTCTACTTGGGAAAGCAATAAAAAAGTCCCGTAACATGACATAGAGGAACACATGTTTATGATAAGTAGGTAAACATGTCGTCGTTGATTAACATCTCATGGGAAAAGGTTTACTAGAACCCACTACTGGGAGGGAACGTCTTTCATATTTTTCCTCCGTTATGCTGGAGTTTATGCTTTGAAACTTATTACGCTCCTTTTTGCCTATTTCAGTCTTTTTCTTGATTTCAAGTACTTCTTGATGCTTGTCTTTCGAAAGGTGACAGTCAGACTTCAGAAGTAAGGATACCCTACAACTATTTTTTATTGAATATTCTAAATCTACTACTTTGTATTAGCGGCCTGATTCAAGAAACATAAATTGATTGCAGCAAAACTCTTCGTACGAAAATAATGAAAATCACTATTTCGTCACTTAATTCCCCCCTAACCCCTAACCCCTAACCCCTAACCCCTGACCTGATATAAAAAGCATGTATTTAAGTGTGAACTAGAATCTTCTTGATTTTCCACCAGACTCTCCTTCATGTATATCACAATATTAAGGATAAACTAAAAAGCATTAATTTAATTTTAATCAATTTCACTAATTGAGTGTGTTGGACTTGATTATTCGACTCACGCCTCCTAAGTTGCTCACGTGCAGTTTACAAATTAAAATGACAGAATTTTCATCCGATGTTTATTTTTCAATTGGAATCGAACGGTATCTTTCAACTGCTTCTAAATTGTTTTAGTATTATTTAACCCTTTGACTACTGAAAATTCAGATGAGATATAACTCATCTGAATCTCGTTTTCTATTGGCTACTAGAATCTGAAGTACCACTACGTAACCAGGATACTGGCTTGTGATTCGCTGATACACAAAACGGGTTTCAAATGAGGTATATCTCATCTGACGGTTTCAGCCATTTAACTTTTGCCTCACTGTGCGCCGCTCATTTCTCAAATTCTTCCAAGACCCTTATAGATCGATAGAGCAATAAAAAGTTGCTATGGAAGACCAAGAAATTTTTGATCACCTAATACAGGATTGGATTATTGACAATGAGGAGGAATCTGAAGCTAATGAAAATGCTTATCTGCAAAGTTTAGAGCAACAATCGTCTCTCAAGATTCTTCAACAAGGGCAAGTAGATTGTGCATTTCACAAAAGGAAAAAATCAGGATTATTTTTCCTCTTTTTGACAAATTCTTGGTTTAACTGCGTAAGGACATGGACAAACAAGAATCTGAAAGAAAAAGGGTTAAAGGAAGTAAATGAAATGAAGTTTCGGGCCTACTTGGGACTTGAAATGGCAATGTGGATCCTCCAAATCAATGATATCAGTTACTACTGGAGAAAAGATATGCTTACAGGTCATGAAGATTTCAAGAAAACAATGTCAAGGGACGAATTCCAACACATTCGTTCGAATTTAGTGCTGCGCGACCCGTCTTCCTATTCACATGAAGAAGCATCAGCGGATCCTTTGTGGCATTCTCGAAACTACTAGAACATTTCCAAAAGAATATATGCCAGATTGCTGTTCCAATAGGGACTAGTGCATTGGATGAAGCTAGTGTGAGGACAAAGGCTAGAACCACAGCCAGTTTGTATCTTCCAAGTAAACCTGACAAGTATGCTATTCGATTGTACGCCATTGTGGGATCAAGAAATACCTACGTATCCAGTATAGTTGATAACCAAGCAGGAAACAATACAGGTGAATCTGGAGCTGAGGCATTTTGTTTAGTACATTGAAAGATGAGAAAACCATTCAACAATACTTTGAGAAAATCAGATGTTGTAGATAAGGACTCACCAACAGCACTCTGGATCCTGCAAATGGCTTATCAAACAAAGGTATATCCTGATCCTTCAGGAAAGCGGGTGTTCTTCACAGATAACTTCTACACTCCTCACACACTTGCAAAGGAACTCAAAGGCATTACTGATAATGAAGCCAGATTGATAGGAACAGTAAAGTTTACAAACGTTGACTCAGCAAATCACAGATTTCTTTCAGAAGAAATGTCAATGATGAAGGATACTCCAAGAGGTTCCTGGTGTTTGGTTTGTGCGAATGACAAGATTTCTGATTTAGAAAAGCTTAGAAGACAGCATGTAGCTGCCGAGAAGAAATTTCCAGCCAACCAACGCACACAATTTGTTGCCCCTACTGAGCTTGTTGCAGAAAATGCGGGCTACATTGTTTGGAAAGACAGTAGACTGGTTGTGTTCTATACAAATGATTTAGCTAGTACACCAAGTAGACCTATACTTGATGGAACAAGTGATGAAGCCATTTTGTGCGTCAGAGGCCTTGCTGCTGTGAAGCGATGGACAGGAAATGAAACAATGCATCAAACTACATTTAAGGTACCTGTTTTCATTGTTGCTTACAATATTAATATGAATTCTGTTGATAGAATGGAACAAAAGCGTGCAACAAACCCAAGAAAGAGGAAAGAACAACGTCTCCACATGAGCTTGTTTACATATTTTTTGGACATGGCTGCACTTCAGGCTTATTCTGTGTTTCAAAGTATCCGCCCCCTTGAAAGCATCTCTTGTGCTGAATTCAAGCGATCACTATGTGAAGAACTTGTTACGCAATACCAAAGCCATCGGAAACGCCCATGTAATGAAAATGAGCCTCGGGTTGTAGAAAACATCCTGGGATCCAATGAGCACTCGCACATGTTAATTGAAAACATAAATCGAGCTGATATCAACTGCTATTTCTGCATGTTTCGTGGCATAAAGAAAAAGACAATTTACGGTTGCATCAAATGTAAAAAGGGTTTCCATGTCAACTGCTATACTGCATATCATTGTCAAGGAGCACTGCAAGGTGATGCAAAGGTACTCTCTGCCATGCTAATGAGCTGTGACAAAATCCTACCAAGGGCATCTATTAAGAAATCAAAGCATGTTGGAGATATATCATCGCTAAAATTGACAAAATAAAAATGCATTATTGACAAATGATTATTGTTCATGAAAACCCATGTAGTCTCCATCTGCCTCTGGATAAATAAAAATGCATTGTTGACAAATGAATATTCTTCATGAAAACCCATGTAGTCTCCATCTGCCTCTTGTTACATTTCTCTTATTTTTGTTGTAACACATGAAGGAATAGGAATTCTTCTTCCTTTTCCAAGATGACCAAATTTCAGATAGGTGAAGGCTCTGTACAACGCTTTCCTCATCCTAGAGTTTGGTACTATGACACCATTATCATCTACTCTAACGTCTTGTTCACCACGCTGTTCACGATTATACAAAAGTTTTGATTGCTCCACTACTCCTCCTCCAGTTATTTTACTATCTTAAGATCAATGTATGGAACAACTGAAGACCTGAGAGGCTTTCGTACAAAACCTTGTTATGCTACGTAAGAATGTCTTTCGTACAGAATCATGAATCGGCAGATTTCTTCAAGATTAGACGTTAGCTCATTAATGTATGGGCTCAGAAATAGATCAAACCATGTTCTTAAGCAGATAGTGTTTTTCATTCCTTTAAACTATAAATGTTCTGAATCATAACTTAAGTGTGTGGCAAAGTCAGACTTAATTCAATAATTTGTTTTCAATTGACACCAGGATCTATCACTGCTTGTACAAATATATTAAATAATATAGTCAGATAGCTATTATATAGACCCTACGATGTATAAGATACCAAGTGTCTAGTTGCTTGTTTACTTTTTTCGACAAAAGACATGACTAGTTAAGGGTATGGAAAGACCTTGTCATTTCTCCTTTTGTCTTTTCTTACCAGCTATGTCTTATCAACAATTTTAGGCAATTTTTTGATTTTTCAAGCAGCGTTTTGAGATTCACTATTTGTATTTGCTCACTAGCTTTGGGGCTTTCTTGGTCATTTTTAATCGTGCCTTGTTTTACTGATTAGTTGCATGATTTTTCCCTATTTCAACCAAACCTTTCCGAATTGTTAAGCGATTTTGGGTCGCCTTATATTATAAACGATCCTGAATAATGTAGAATCAAGAAAATATTTTGAGAGGGAATCCAACATCTTTTCCCCTTTCAATAGCTTAACCATAATGCTATACTTTATTATCTTTCCCATAGCTAAGTAAATAGCAGAATGCTTCCTGTTCCAAAAGGTATGTGTGTTGCTTCGTTGGTCCCTCTAGAAGGAGGCTCTATCCAAGGCATACTCCCTCCTTCTACTCACTATTATAGATCCTACTAGATACTGGTAAGCATAATGCCTGTTTCAAATGTATTCGATAATGTAAAAATTCAAAGTGAATGCAATCCTTGACTGAGTGCATATAGCGATAAATGCAAGCTTCGCGCAGAGAGCTTTAAATAATGTGCTTCGATCATTTGCATCGGAAAATGAAAAGTGAGAAGAAAGCAATCTATTTTATTACTGTCTGTAGTTTACTCCATGTGCTAGATTGCAATCCATTACAAGTTACCCCTAGTCAACTTCTATTTAATAAAAATATGATTCACATAATTGCTTAGCAGTACATGATTCATGATGATTATGTTGGTGCTCAAATTGTTGTAGGTGTAAAGGTTGGACAGGGCCCACTTTCTAAAGCAGTAAGCAGGAGCACACGGCAATGTCGGATCCAGTAATGGAAAGATATCGTTAATGAGATTGTCTACATCCTCGACACGTTCCATGCACAAAAGGTATTTATATCAAACTTCTTTCCTTCTCCTCCAATTTTGGATGAAAAATAATTTGCGCGTTGCAGGAAGAAGAGTTTGACTTCGTTAAGTGGTGAGCCATGGATTGCGTTAGATAATATATAGGCAAAATTTCACTCCACTGCAGACGCAACAAAAAGTGTGATCAAAGTGCCCTACAGAAAAAATGTGCATGTGTGTGATGTTATCTTTCTAAAAGCAAGTGAGTTGACTAAACGAAGTATTTACCTACCAGCTTAGCAGATTTTCAATACAGAGAATGTTAATACTTAATCTATTCGCCTATCTTTCCATGCATAGTATTAAATAAATTTCTATTTCATTCCTTTACACCTTAACATGGGATTTTCTAGTTCTTAACAATCTCTCTGGTTGTAGAGGAAGGATTATCAGAGAATATATGTTCCCAAGTAATTGGATAGTGTTGGCTCAAACGTCAAGTGGGAGTTGAAAATAAGAAGGAGGATTATCTGAAATTGTATGTTAATAGGTAATTGGATAGTGTTAGCTCCAACGTCAGGTGGGAGTTGAAAGCAAGTGTCACTTGATTGGATCATAATTCCATATTGCCAACCTTTCAATTTTTTGATACAGATGGGGAAGTTATAAAGTAGAATTTGAGACAAGACACATCCTTCTATATGAAGAGAACTGTTTTTCACCATAGCAAAAAATCAAAAAAGATGGTACATGTTGAAGCATCCCTTTGGGCATCTCAAAACGCTTCTTAAGGATTCGTATTTGCACTAAAAAAGAAATCTCTGTTGTTGTGGCTTTCTATCATTTGTTTTGCATTTATAATTAGCATGGAACATTTAGCCTTCATATTAGTCATATTCAATAAACATCTAACCCTAACATTGATGCTTTCCACGGGTTTTAAATCTACTGTATTGAAACCGGTATACAGTGACGTCCATTTGTGACATCTGTTGCCGGTACAATAGGAAGAATCTTCCATCCCTTTCCTGTCTTGTTCAGCAAGTGCAATTGACACAAAGCGGATTATTTTTACCTTGTCAATATATCTACAAGCAAAGCATTCAATGAGAGATCATTTCCACGTTATTCAATTCATTTTATTGTTTTTAACATTGTCAAATTGCCAACTTTTCGTTAGAGCCTTCGTACAGCGATCTGTTTTCTCTCGTCAACCCAGGTTTCAGAGTTTACGAATATTCACCTCCCTATCGAATGAGTTTGGGTTTGAGCAAATTCGCTCTCTAGATGGGAGACTAGAAAAATTAGAATTGATCTCCCCAGACATCTTGAATGGGTTTTACGAGCCTGACTTGAAAAGTTTTTCGCTTGTACCAGGGACAGTTCAAGTGAGTAGTACGTTGTAAGGTTGGACTTGTGACACTTTTGCACTTGTGATTCATTCTCCCCTGGACTCATATGCTTATCTTAATAATTGTTCCCGTAATGGCAGCGATTAAGTGTCACGAGTACTTGCTTTTCTTTACAGGCTATTCATGCTGCCGGAGATGCGGGATTGTACGATTTCTTTTTGGCACCTGACTCACAGTCCCGAACAGTCATCTCCTCAATTATTGAAGCCATGCTAGCCTCCGAGTTACGTGAAGATGATATGTTTCAAATTCCCGTTTTGCTCTATACCATTTTGAAAGTGGATTCCGACCAATCTATGATTCGCAGGGCTTGTCAGAATCCTGAAATATCAGCAAAAGTTGAGCGTCTCATCGCTGAGACACTTGCGTCTCGTCCACAACGTCGAGATGGGGAAAGTCAGGCATATTCGGATTATATCATTTTTACTTGTTGTCAAGTATTTGCAGAATTACATTCACGACTTATCTCCAATTCATCAATTAAACCAATTGGGCTGCCTTGTGATGCCATGCCTCATGATACGGCATCTCAGCTCTCGTTAGCCTTGATAAGATCTGCAGAAACATCTTTCAATGAGTTATGTCGCCAATTGGCATATCGAAGTGCAGGAGACACATCTTTGTTTGATGTCATGCGTTTAGCTTACAGTTT